>JAVQJL010086567.1:0-14792 GCA_036024295.1 Nannoperca obscura
GCTGTCATAAATCAAAGGCCACAGCAAACTGCTGGAAGAAAGAGGAGGAAAGGTCAACAGACTTTGTTGACAGTTTCCCAGTCTTCTCCCAGCTTTAGCTTTTTATGCTATAGCCAAAACAAAATAGAGTTTTGTAGGAGACTGCTCATATCTGACTCCCATTCCCATTAGAGCTACAACTACCAATTATTTTCATTAATTATGAAAGCATTGTGTATTATTATGAAAGCATTGTGTACTATAGTGCATTATCATTTCCCATAGCCTCAGGTGACGTTTAACAGTTTGAAATCCAAATTTACAATGATATAAAACTGAGAACAGCAAAACTATATTTCAGCGATTTCTTCATAAATTACTAAATTGTGTTGGCAATCCATTTTCTGGGGACTGAATCATTCCATAATTTACTAATTAGTTCTGCACTAATCACTATTCAAAAGATTAACATCAGGCCAAACTGAAGCGGTCGGCACACATACACCAAGTCAATCACTGGTTAGAATTTGCACCAAACTCCTACTCTGACAAGAGCGGAACATTTCACATGTGAACAACATGGTAAAACTAAGAAAGCTGCTGCCCTCGCTCGCCGCCATCTTTAAACTTCATGTCAACCATTTGTCTATTTTGGGAAGGCTCACATGAGTCTCAACAGGCCTGTTGTCTGAATAAAGATCACTGTTTCACTGCTGGGACAAAGGGAGGGCCAGAGTTTCTCTTGGCCCCTCTTCTAGTCATCTCCACATGGCTGCCATTTAACTCCATTGACACAAAAGAGGCACCATCACAGCACCACAGCTCCATTCATACCAAAACGGAGCCCCACTTTTAAAGGGAGTGGGACATCGGCATCCAGAGGGCTGCTGTGACTCAGAGGCCAATCATCCCCAACTGTATGATCCTGTAGTTTACTAGTAATAAAACAGAGGGGGAAGGAGAAACAAATTGCTTTTACAAAACTTTCCCCCCCGAGTTGATGTATCTCTAAGGACAACAGCGGTCACCTGAGTGAAATGTGAGCCCCCGCTCTCTGCTCAGCTCTGCTAGCTAGTGACCGACTCCCTGCCCCCACCCGGCCATCCACCCACCCACACACTCTTGCACTCTGCTTCACTCCTTCTGCAACACGTCTCAGTCCGACAGCCCCTGTTTATAAATAGGGGAGTGTCTTTTCCAGCAGCTCTGCTGAGGCCGCCTGTATTCCAGATCAAATATCTGCACTTTGATGTGCGGTGTATGGAAGATGTCTCCTCGAGTTTTCCTTCCTTGAACACAAACACTGTGCACTACATACTGTAAGTTGTAGAACATGCCGCCTGTTGAAACACTGTTTTTTTTCAGAGCTACTCAACTGTTTTCCAAAGAGTGAGATGCTAATGGTTCAAAACAGACTTTTCAACACATATGAGTAGAGACTTGCTTTAATCTAAAATCTTTATTTTCTGTGACTATTACATATATTTATAATATAGTTTTGCCTTGTTTTTAAGCAAAGTTTAATATTCAGGAATTAGAGTAAATTTTTCTTTTTGTATAGAGAGTGATGGTCTGTTGCATAATATGGTATAAACCTAAATTATCAACGTATGTTTTATTGTGCCTATTTTAGGACTACTGTTTATGCTTTTAGTCTCTGCAGATTTCTTATAGGTGCAGTTTGCCTCTTCTACAATAAAGTTTTTCACAGTTTTGTGTATTAGTTCATGTTCTTTTGAACAAAGTCTCATATCACCACCACAATTGCAGATTTTGTGTCTTACACAGTTAACCAATCAACCAATCAATCAATCAATCACTAATGTAATTCTCTATCTGCAGTCCTGTTTTGTTTTCAACATAAAAGCAAAAAGGAAAAACTAATCTCAAACTTTGACAATTACCCAATTATTATATAACAAGGAAAAAAATTCAATTCAAAGAAAAGAATTGATGTATTCGTACAAAACAACAAATCTTAGTGCAACAAACAAAACTGTGTCAATGTCGGGAGGGTTTTAGCTCTGTCAGTTTCTAAACAACTGCAATGAGCCTGGGAGAGTCTGAGCGTCCTCCCTCTCCTCCCCCCCCCAGTCCTTTGTAACATTTTAGAAGAACCTCCTCAGAATGGGCCAGATGTTCTCCAGATGCGAGACCTTAAAACATCTGGTACTGAAAGCTCTTTTTTGATCCAAGTGAATTTGAGGCAATCATGTTTGTTCGGACCCCTCGTCAGAGAGTAACATTTCCTAGAACTGACAACATTTTGCCTTTAATAGGAGTAAGAATGACGTCTTTCAATGTCAATTCATCTCGAAACACGAGCTGCTTGAGATTTTCATAAACTTCGCGAACATTTCACAATGAGCCGATTATCATAACATACATTTTTGTAAAGGACGTCACTTTTATAAATAATTCAATCCATCTTTTCACAGAACTACAGAGAATGAGGGCATTAAAATACTAATAAATACATTAGTAACAAAGAATAAAAAAACCCTGACAACCCCAAAGGTTCCTGATAAAGTCTGTGACAGTCTCTTATACCTGCTACCTACTAAAAGTTTACTTTGGACCATTAATATGGAAGAGATCTGCTGGTTAGCGGATGAGTTTTGCAGAGCAGTCTGTCCTTTGCTGTCTGGGCCAGCTACAATGCTCCATTGTTTCTACTGAAACCTGAGACCAAGAAAAGAAACACTACATGCAGCAGCCGTCCCTCAGAAAACTTCTCGTTTGCAGCCACCAAATTTAATAACCTAGAATTTAACTATTGCAATTGTCTCTTTTTTAGCACACTGGCCACCATTGTGCACTGTAGCAGATTAACAAATTATTGTCAGCATAATGTTCCGTGAACAGAGCTGTAGTATGAGAGTCCGATCTCGAGACCACCTCTCTGGTAACGTGGACTTGTCTTGGCCTGGAAGCTAACATTGTCACTTCATCGCTAACACACGTCTAAAACACGTTTTACACCTGAGCTTGTAATGCATCACAAGTTGCTCCCCTTGAGAAGATACATATTATTTTTAATATATATACTGCAAGTTAAAGTAATATAGAGGTTTGTGTTTTCAAATACACAAAGCTGCAAACTACAGGTTTTTCAAAGAGTGTATAATGCAAGAAACAAGTGTGGACACATTCTGCCAGCATACTTACTTGAGGAAGTATCTCTGACCAGATGCAGTCTTGGCCATCTCCCACCCCGGGGGAAGGGGCACGTCATCAGGAATCTCGTAAGAAGACTGACGGAGATGTTGAGGGGAGGCACCTGGTGGGACCATGCCAGCCAGGGAGCCACCAGAAACAGCTCCCAACTGCAAGGAGGCCGGGGAGGAGTGTGCACGGACATGGTGGGGTGTGAGCGCTCCGCCGCTTCCAGCATCCGAGCTTGCCTGTGTTGGGGTTGGAGGAGAAGCAGTATGAACGCAGTCCTATAGTCTAATAATGTAACTTCCCTCAGGGAGCTCTTAATTTGACCAAGTTATATTGTTATGAAGAGAAATAAGTTTGTCTGAACCCACGTTTGTTGGAATATCTCCAGTTAAAAAGGACTACAGTTCTCTCACAAATGATTGTTTTATATGAAGACATAATACACATGTCACAAAAAACTAGCATATATAAAATAAAATAAATATTTTGAACAGAACACTGTTCACAGGTAAAACGAAGGCTTCAGATATCTACTGGACACGCACCATCAAGGATTGTACATTAGTCTGATTTAAAAATGTCACTGCACATGTATGTTAGGATATCTGCTTCGTGTGTATGTGTGCAAGTTTGCGTGTTGCTAGAGTCCGAAGATGGGGGGGATACAAGGCCTGTGTGGGACAGAGGAGAGCGCAGACTCGCTGCACAACAGCGCATGCGCAATGATGACTAAAGGACACGAACCACAAGCAACAGTTGTGGGCGACAGTAGGGGGAGTGGGATAAATAGGACGAATTCAACAATCATATGATTTCTTGATTGCAAATCATCTTGACTACAAACAGTCTGTTTTAGAGAATTCCTTTGATTATTTTCACGTTTGCTACCTATACATACACAAACCAAAACATGTACACATTATGTGCAAGTGAACGTCTCCTGCGCAGGGTCAGCCAATCTGACAACTCACTCTAAAGTTGAATAATATTCTCCCATATTCTGCGGATTCATTGTTTCCAGGAATAAAAAGGCCAAACAACTGGCTTTGAGCACATTGTGGTTACTCTATAACTTTTTACGCACTTATAAACTGTTTTGGTTGTTGATTGATTTTAATAATCTAATTATGACTTGTTTGGGAAGTTCGATAAAATGCACAAATACAAATGTATCGCAAGAAAATGTGTAAATGGACACTTTTACAGTGCAAATCACCTTGAATAACAGATACATTTGATCCTACAGTTTAGGGTGTGACTACAACTAACTCCTAAGGCACAGAGATATTTTGAAGGCTAAAAAGTACTACTGAGAAGATAAAGTGACTACCAGCACACTGTACCAGTCACGTACTGTAGGCCTGCCTGAGCCCCCACAGGATGGGCCTTGCTTTAGCCGTGATTTGTGGTAAGTGCCAGAGGAGAGACAGGGCGGGCTTACTTGTCTGGAATGGGACTTTGGTTCGGGAGGTTTGAAGAAGGAGTCTGGCAGCTTCCTCATCCTCATGGGTACGCAAGGGGGTACGATAGTGTTTTTCGGGTTCATCACGGCGTTAAAAAGCGCCTCCAGGTCGGTCTCAGAGTCTCCCCGTACATGGACGATTTGGTGTCCGGCAGGAGGGTTATGCTGGCTTGGATCCATTGTCCCAAAACAGTCTGCAAACTTTGTGTCTGAAAATGTCGCGATCAGAACCGTACAAAAATAAGTTTGAGCCAATCCCAAACTTTTCTTTCACGCAGCAGGAAATCAGGAAATATCGACGGCACTCATTAAAAGTTATCCCGAGTCATTCTAAAGTTTAACAGTCAAGCACTTTGTTTTCTTCCAAGGTGTGTTAGCTGTCGAAATCTGCAGTGAAGGGCAGCGTTTTCCTGTCGTTTCTTGCTGGCATACTTGTGAATGTAACAAAGCGCATATCTACTCCACACTGGAATCTATGTTGTCGCCCGGCCCCAACTTTCCCCCAAAAAGAAAAAAAAAAAGCGCAGACGCAGCCACAAAAGACACAAACACAACACACGCTTGGTTGGAAAGATCCCACTTTCTCCGTGTTTCGGCCCAGTTGAAAGTGTTAGTGAATGTTCTTACAAGAAAGATTCATAGTTCGTAGAACAAATCTCCGCAGCTCACTTTCTAGAAAAAAACTTTTGCTCCAGTCGAGTCCAAACTTTGGGCTGGACATCAAACTTTATGACTCATGGGATGTCTGCTCCAGAGGCGGGGCTTGCCTTTAATTGGGACAAGAGTCTTTAAAGGTACAGTCAGTGTAGTGCAGGGGCCTCCGAGCCTATTGACGCCACACTATCCCCGTTCACACCAGAACATGCACTTCTATTAATACATTTGAACCAAAAGCTCCCACATTTGACAATATATATGTCAGAACTTTTACATGCTAAAACCCCTTGACCTCAGCTGAACAGGGCTTTGACTTGTGGTTTCGTCTGCATGTGACATGATGGCGTCTGTTATTGTTTATTTAATAAGTGATGAAGCAACTGAACAGTCATTCTTGCACATTAATTAGATAATCTGGGCAACAATTGTTGAATTAAGGTATTCCTTATTTTGCTGGCAACCCACTGAATACTACAAGGACCCCTGCTGATCCCTGAGTGAACGATGACACTGAATTATGGCTCATTTGCAACCCAAGTGCCAGAGTGGTGAAAAATGAGTGAAAAATACAATTAACATGCAGGTTTTATGATTTGTTCAGCTACACTAACCTCACTTTAAGCTCCACAAAAATGTGTCTCAAGTGTTTTAGGACTTACTTTAAGATTCTTACTACTGTATGTCCTCAGGCTTGTCAGTGTTTATGTATAAAATATTAGACATTCTGGTTATGGATGATGATGCAACACACATTTTCACAACTCATCAATGTTAAAAATAATTCAACACACTTTCTCTCAGCAGCATGAATAATAGTAGGCCTACTATCTCTCTCTCTCTTTTACAGTGCTCATGAAAAGTAGATCCATGCAGTTCCCACAATTGTTATGCTAATGAGGCCCCTCTTCCATTGAGAAATCATTTTGTCAAGATCCACTCTCTTTGGATACAGAGGCTCTGTTTCAACTCTTTTTCCCATACATCCACTGACTGAATGATTATGAAGCCCTATTAAATACCCGCAGACTGTAAAACCCCGATGAACAGATTAAAGAGCTTCTCCCTGCCAGTCACATGCTTGTGCTTCGAAACTGTTGCACGTCTCAACTTTAGTTTGTTCATTTGCTGTGATTGATTTTTATTTTTTATTTCATTTCTAAACGTCGGAAACCCGAAAATTAAAACTATTCAGTAAATTACGCAACATGTCCAATATTGTGAAATCTTGGTATTATGTTATTAATTGTAAATTACGCTTCATTATCTATCCCAGCCACGTGTCACTATACTGTTGCATAACTGACCTAGAAGAATTTTAAGTACATTTTTAAGTTGTTTTTTTTTATGTGAAGGAAATTTGAATTGACTCCACATTTGTCTGAGAACTGTCTGTGCAACGCTTGCTGTGAAACACAAGCCCATATTTAGATGTATGAATGACACAATCTGTGCGCACATGCTGCCAGTCAAGAGATGTCAATTGTTTGGGTGAAAGTGGTCATTTTCACATCATTGTAACGCACTTAGACACATTAAAGAGATGGACTGCAGTATCCCGGCAGCCCTGGGGGGACCACCCACTTGGCAGAGTTTGGTCACTTTTGGTCAACACCTCTTCATCCTTGGGAAGCGACTCCTTCTCGTCGGGGTTTTGTTGGATTCTGCGGGAAATCAGCAGAAACAATCGCCTGGGCTCTTTTTCACTGGATCATCCCGATGCCCTGAAAGACAGGGCAGCAGTAGCACTTCTCCCTGTTTTAAATGGCTTTGGTCTGGTCTTATTATCGGATATATTGACTCACGGTGTTGCTACAGACACACGGGCAGGTGTGAGCTTGAGTGCCCCCTACAGTCTTTAAAGGGTTCATACAGTCTATGGGTACAGATCACAATCAACAAACAGGCACACTCTTTCACACACACTTTTCTCTCCGCATCATCCCCTTAAATAATTCATCCAGTAATATATAGTCGGAAAAGTATGTTACGTATTTGAGCTTTTAGTGTTTTTTAGTATAATCTTCCCGTTTCATTCTATCCTTTTTGTACCTCTACTCCATTTAACCTGTTCTTTGTAATATGTAAAAACAAACCAACCCCTTTTTAAAAAGTCAATATTTAGTCTGTGCAGTATGCAGTATACAGCACAGCTGTAACCAACTATCCAGTCAGTTTGATCTTTTCACATGCATCCAACTGATTATTCCCTTTTACAGAAACTGAGCCAGACCAGACGCTCATTCACTGCACGTCCGATGGACTGTAACAAAACATGACAGAATGCTTGTGAGAATAAGCTTTACAACGGACCAAAGCATGAGCTTCAACTTGCATCTGTGGAAACGTCTTCCCTCATTTTCTGCACACTTGCCCTTTCTTGTTGAGTGTCTGGGTGTTGTGCTAGTTAAGGCTTAAATGTCATTAAGCTCACCATTGTATTGTTTAATGACTGTGAACATTAACGGTAGTAGGCCAAAGGGAACAGATTACTTGGAGTAAAAGTTTGGTTAATGCTGTGCAGATAGTTTGCACGGATGGACTCTTATTTTACATGCTTTTACTGTTTTATTTTAATGTGCATTCAGATTTATTCACTCGTTGATGCAAGTGAAGTTGTTTGGGGTTAATAAACAGGATTTTTAAAACTTGAATATTGTTCTTTTATATAAACAGTGTTAGTGTATTTCGTCCCTTATCACTAGTGCCCACTGGCTTAGAAGTGACATAGATGTCCCTCCTCAAATAACCACAGTGGACATCTTCTGTCCTGCTGCCAACACTGAGTATATTTAGTCTCTTTGTATCTGTTCTCAGTTTTGGTGTAAGATAACAACGAGATGATGCATGGCTCTACATGGCAGTGAGGCACCACAGCCACATCACTGTTTACAGCCCCTTGTTGAAACACTCAAGAATGCATGCATGCATGCAAAGAACCAGAAACCTGCAGTTAAACCAAAAACATTTCCATTACCAATAGAAGCCTGATTCTTGAAATGAGCTTGGGCTTCCTCCACCTCTTGGAGCAAGTCCTAACAGGTTGACTGAGGGGCAAAACCAGACACGCTGGTGAAGGAGGACAAACTGAACTCACATCAAGAATCCCTGCAGCGTTTTCCCCGATTCACCTATTTTTTGGCAAGAGAGATAGAAAAACATTTACTAGCTAAAATCTAATTAATCCAGGCTTTAGTCTACTGATGTTACTCTAATTTAAGGGCATTATTACATTAAATAGGACTTAAAGCAAGTGTAAAGTTCAGGGTAGATTGCAATTGCAACAGAAGGCTGGAAGCCCTCTGGCAAAGGCTCACCTTGTTGAGCCAGTACGTTGAGTCTATGGCACCAAACTTAATTGTCCTTTCTAGCCATCAAAGAAAGCCGAACACACCTTCAATGTTACGACACTTCTATCTATAAACCATTTCCCATCCTTAGTCCATTCATTGACTGTGCTATGCATCGTTGAAGAAATACTAACACTTCACCCAGTGAGTTCATAGGTACGTTGACAACAAGCTTTATTAAGTTCAGCGCCATTAGGGTCCCAACGTAGTTTGGTTTTACTATATAAAATAAATACAGAATGAGACAGCTTGGAAAATAAAAACTAGTCTTATACAAATGTACAGTGTATATTTTACAGTTGTTTCTGGCCATGTTTCAATCACAAGAAGGGCCATTTTTCAAGTGTGAAATAAAAACAAATTGAAGCCATTATCGTGTTCATAGGCACTTAGAATTTGACTGCTTAATAGTAAGCGGTTTAACAAAAGCTAAAATGTGTTTGTTGTGAAAATGTGCTTAAAGATTCAGTTTGGTCTAATTTTGCTGTTAAATTGTCTCCACAGTCCATTGCTGCTGACCTCTCAGATACATATTTAGCTTTAAAGGACACTAAACCCATTTCACGGGGTAATAAAGTGGTTAGACGCAGAACAGGGATAATGCACTGATGGGACAGAAGACTGTGGACGACACATGCTTCCGTCAGAATTTCTTCTGGTATCGTGGGCGGTTGTTAGCTGAGGATGCACGGTGCTTGTGATGGTTCATGACCGTCACTTCCCTTGTCTGAAAACAGCGAAACAAGGTAAGTAATAAAACATGTTCAACAAAGTCACTTTACATGGTGAGGCAAGGAATGAATCCCATAGAAATTCATACTTACAGATGGTGAATCAATAAGTACGAGGCCACGCGTGCCAGTAAAACCCCCTACATGTTCCCGCACACCTACAAATAGTAACAGGCAGGGTTAGTTATCCTGCAATGAAATGACAACAAATGAATACTTTTCCGTTCTACGCGGATCACAACAACATAATTAGTTGTGGCCTGATGCAGACAGCCTTTACACAGTGCTCACAGTACAGCTGGTGGTTGAGTCTGTCCAGAGAGAGGAGGATTTTCTGCTCATCCAAGGAAATGGTGGTGGGTCCCTGCTTTTGGCTGTGCTGCTGTACCGTTCCAGGCCTCTGTGTTTGGGCTGTTTCCATGGCAGCTGCAATATCCCTTTCTTCCAGCAGGCCTTCAGCATGTACTTCAGCCAGATGTAACTGGGCTGCACTCTCCAAACCTGAGAGCAAAGGTAAAGTCACATCAAAGGCCTGCATTCTCACCTGTTCCCACTTTACTCTTGTTTTTTATGCATGCATGTGTAAAATACAGCTGTGTTTTGCAGTCAGATATCCTGATGTCCCTGTTGTACTGCTCAAATGATTGGGAACAGTATTACTCCTGAAAACGTTTGGGTACTTTGGCTTATACATCAAATACTATACATGTATATGCAGGAGAGAAGTAAACACAATACCTTCATCTGGAAAGGCCATGTCGTAAGTACTGGAAAACGCTCTGACTGGCTCTGTGATCTTTTTTGTTGGCTGTACAAAACAACAGAAAAAACACATTAAGTGATTTAAGTCTTAGATGAACTTTAAATAATATTTATTTAGCCAATTGTTCACTGAGAAAATTCTAGATGATAGGCGTTAAGCACAATAACAGGTAGAGCAAGTTGTAAACAAAAACATCATGCATCATCGCTTTTTGTAAAACACTGACAACTCAAGTCCATCCGGAAAGTCTCGCCTTGAGAAGCATTAATCGTGGCGTCTTGTCAGATTTATTAACACTCAGGACAGCATGAAAGAGACTGCAAAACTGATTCAACGTGTTCAAACACACACCCATTTACTGATCTCTAGCAATTATTCTCTCTCTTCCTCCCCACAGGGGAGATGCATGCAGGTACCTGAGAGGGCTGAGGAAACCTTCTGTTCCCAGAGCCAGGAGGCTGTCTGCTCGGCTCCACGCAGGGTTTCCTCACGACTCTCCCACCCTCCAGGGCCTGTCTTCTAAGCATGGTTTTTGCTGAAAGAAGATGCATTTGCTGAAATGATTAAAATAACATAAACAACATAACCTGATAATGTTAACTAGGATAAGGTGAGCCCAGGCCCCTGTGGTCCTCTAAAGAGGATATATAACAACATAATTTCCTTCTGTAACCTGCAAAAAGATGACTCAGAACAGATAATGTTAAGCTTGTGAATAAGAACTGCATATGTGTAGCATTTTTTTCAAAGTCTTATAGAATATATGGAGCTAAAGAAACAAGATGGCTGTGATATTGAGGAGACACACTGTTGACGAGGTTAGCGAAACTGAGTAAGCAGACGTAGATTTAGTTTGTGACCTACAATGCAATATGCAGGAAAAGATATGACTTTATAACATTTCACTGTAATTGTTGTTGTTCTCTGTTTTGTTAGGGCTTTCTATTTGCCCTGCTAAAAGTGATATCGCAAGAAAAACTCTATATGTTGCCTTTATTGTTCAGCCTAATCTGGATCTATTCAGCTCTGCTTTTTCAAACGGTAGAACGCAAAAACATGCAAAAGTTCAAATTAAGTAATTACATTAAGTACAAATACAACAATATTCTTTGATGCAGTGGAAAAATGTGGTTTAGATCCAACATTTGATCTCACAGGGGTTAGAAAGAAGCCACTCACTCCTGAGACAGCTTTGACCCGGCTGATAAGACTATCACCGCTGATGGCAACATGGGACAGATTGGCACGGGCTTGAGGCAAAGCAGACAACAGGCCATCGTGAGGCAGGAGGGTTTTAGGGTCAACTAGGTCCACTTTTCCACATATTACTGGCTTTCTTTTCTCAAGATAAGTCATCGAGACTTCACTTAGCAACTTCATTGACTTTTCAATATCAAAACAATGAGATGACCCAAAAAGAACAGTGTGTCAGTTATTATATGGATCAATTTCAATATATTAGTGTGTATATATATATATATATATATAAACTCTACTGGCCAAAGAAGACACGGCATTGACGCAAATAGCATTCCAGTGAAAAAATGTCTCTTGGGAATTTTGTACAACTTTGGAAATTGCCAGTCATGCAGCTCATTCACTGCATTTTCCTTTCAATGTGATTATATGTGAGGGCAGTTTCAGATTCAAAGAGTCACTGGTATTGTAATTGTATGTTAAGAATGAAGCGTAAACGGGGTCAGTGCTGTAGCCGGCACTCACGTAAAGTGTGATGCTAGTGTCTGGAAACAAATAGGCTGGAGAGAAACTTCATGAAAATCTAAATGACACATCTCTACACACACAAACCAAGCCTAAGCTGTGTGAGGGGCTGTCAGCCAAAATATACTTTACCGTCCTTGGTGGCTAAGGCACTGCGGACACCGTGCCAGAGCTGAGAGATCTCCTGATCTGTGGGAGTGCGATCTAAACAGAGGCCTTTCTCACTGTACACCATCCCTCTTCTACTGCAGCCTTGAGTTTCCCGATGACCTGAGCTGGACGTGCCCTTCGTGTTGCCCTCTGACACGGGGCAGGTATACGAGGGTAGCAGTGGTTTGTACATAACAGAACTATCTGTTCTGATTACATGATGTATGTAAGGGGAGAAAAAGCCTTCTGAGTTGTCCTTTTGCTCTACAGCCACAGCTTGTTTACAGTCGACACTTGCATGATCCATGCCATATGGAGTCTTAGTGATGTACGCCATATTTTCTTCCACCGATTCCAACCTAGGGGGTGGGCGGGGCACCATAATCTTCCCTTGGCCTTTAGCAATCTGACTCACCTCAGTGGCAGATTGAGGTCGTATGACAGTGCCCTTTCTAGTCCGTGAGGAAACAGGACCCGCTCCAGCTCTGGCAGAGCGCTCTCTCCAAGGGACCTTGGGGCCGCCGGCCCTGGTGCTGCTCCACGGCACCTTGACCTCGTCTGCTCGTCCCTGCAAGCTGACTTGAACCCCAACATCTGCCCACGCTTGCTTTGTAAAGTGATAACCAGTGGAGGCTGCAGGGGTCATGCCGGGTCCTGGTTTGGAAGCCCCTGAGACTGTAGTGAGACTTAGCTGGTGGTCCTCTGAGTTGTGATTTGACTGAGAAATATTGGCAGACTGGCCTTTCATCTGTTTCATTATGTTTTTTTCTTTTTCCTCCTTTTCCACATGTACCTCATCAAACCAACGCAGCTTCTTTTTGACGGCGTTGTTGCACTCCCCATCCTTTGTTTTTGCCCTAGTTAATTCAACACTGTCTCTGATCGCCAAAGCTACTTGTTTTGCAAAAATCAAATGTGAGCCATAGACACATGTAGTATCTCCTGACATATATTTGGATTGCTTTTTAAGGATTCCTTTAATGAATCTGACTTGACATACCGAATGAGATGTCCCCACTGAAACAGGCAATTTCTGTACTTCCTCCTCAGGACACTTAAGAGTGTCTGATTGAATGTTAGACATGGATGCATGTTGCAGCAATGTTGTATTAATGGGCTTCTCAGCTTTGTGCTCCGAGTTTGAAACCTTATTGAGGTTGTTTATGGAAGCACCAGGCTCTTTGTGGAAGGACAGATAGTGCTTTTCTTTTCCTGTTTGCTGAGTTCCTTCTTGTGAGGCATTATCTGTTGCACTATCATTGAAGATAATATTTGGCTTTGGGGGAGCCCCAAACAAAATGTCTTTACTGTTGCCATTTTTGGCAGGCAAAATAATTTCTGTAGCTGATGGATGTTTTAATAGCCTGTCTTCGTGGACCCTCTGCTGCCTGAGATCCAACAGAGCATCTTGTTTAGGACATGAAGACTGAAGTGCTGCGTTGCCGGGAGCAGCTCTATTTGTAACACCGGTGTTGTCGTTGGGACTGTTTTGTGGGTAGTGCTCTGGGTCTGCACTAAACATTGCAGTAAATTGGTTGAAGTTGTGCAAAGTAGGCTGGGGCTCTGTTTGGGGCGTTTGCTCAACAGATGTGAATTCCCAAGAAGCTTTTGAAAGGTGCATCTCATTGTTAGGCCCTTCAGAGTCCTCTTGAGTTTTCTGCTTAGGTTCGTGCTGTTTTTTTGATTGGGGTAAGTTATCACCACAAAACATCATCGCTGAGAAAGAAATTAGGTCTGATGTTGGACACAAATCATTTTGCTTCCTCGGGTCTGGATGGGGCTTCTCCGAGTCAAGCAAGAATGATGAATAGGAACACTGTAGAGTTTTTGAGCTGTGGTCGGGGTCCTCGTTCTCCAAACTGTCCTTACTTGAAAGGCTGTCAGAATTACAGCAATCAGACAAGTAGCTGTCCTGAAATATGGAAGCAAAAGAAAGGTGATGGGTAATAATCATTTTCCTTACAGTATATCTAAAGGTGGAACACAGATCTACAATAAAAGTTGTTTGTGTTTGAGAGAGATAGGGAGAGAGCATAAAAGAGAAACTGAGGGCTAGAAAAGTGGACTTGTTTGCTCTGCTGATGCTACGTTACAGCCTAGCAGGCAATTTCAAGGCTAAGATAACATTTTATCACTTAAATGGTTCCATTTTTCTTCACCAACACTTGAATCTCACAGTGCAAAAGAGCGTTGCAGGTTAACTTTCCAGATAATATTTCTCAAGGGTGATAAGGTGATACTATATAATACATGTTTATACTCAGAAAAGGAATTTTCACTGATGGCACACCTAAACTGTTCACACATAAAACTCACGATGACAATCTTATCATGTGAAACACAAAAGTGATTAAAAGTGATTATGCAGGTGTATCTGGGCTGTGGTTCATGTGTAAACATGTTGTTGTTGTTGTTAAACCTAGGTAAATAGACTTGGAAAACCAGCCTGGTCAATCGCAGGGTTCAGATTCTGGTCTACTTGGTGGTCTCACTTCACTTCCTTGGGTCATTTTTAATCAGGTGTCTGACATAAAAGGAGCAGCTTCACCGTAAAATGTTTGAAGTGACACCTTGTTTGTTCACATATGTGCTAACATAATGAAACAGATCGGATCAGTATGCATGTGATATGCACAGGTCAGGTGTGAGAGGGACAGTATCCTGACGTTCCAATAAGAAATGTGATATTTAATTTAGATATTATGGAGATCATTTTGTTTCTTTATCAAACAGTCAAAACAAGTGGTTTGAGAGAGAAACTTTCCACACTTTTGCTTTCAAACTCTAAACTTTTGCTTTCAAACTCTAAACTTTTG
>JAVQJL010086578.1:0-21828 GCA_036024295.1 Nannoperca obscura
GTGTGTGTGTGTGTGTGTGTGTGTGTGTGTGTGTGTGTGTGTGTGTGTGTGTGTGTGTGTGTGTGTCCGCCCGCCCAAGAATTACTTGTACAGTTCTATTTTCAAGAGTCTGAATGGAATAATGAGCAGGTGCAAAATAGCCAATGTTTTGCTTTGTTTTCTTTATATAGGAAAGGAGGTTGGAGAGACAGTGATGTTTTTCGGATGCAGAAACAAGAAAAATGATTATATCTACCAGGAGGAGCTGGAGGAGGCAGAGAAGAACGGCATTCTAACACAGCTTAACGTTGCATTCTCCAGAGACCAGGAACAAAAGGTACGGCTATCTTATCTCACTTCTGTTAGTGTCCCTTATAGCTGAAGCTAGAAACTGCTGGCCAGCAGTGATTGATGATCTTTATCAAATTATTTATTTATTTATTTAATTTAAATAATTGCACACAGTTTTGGTGAAATAACAAACCCAGATTACAGAAAAACACTAGTCAAATAGTGAATTTAATAACAAATTCACCGTAAGTTATTTGTCTGTATGTGGATAAACCCTTTATTGTCTGTGGGTTGGGAACTTTTCACCACGTCATGCACACTTTTCTCTCTCCATTTTCGAAAATAAAGGTATACGTGCAGCATCTCCTGAAGGCAAATAAGGAGCACATCTGGAAGCTGATTCACTCAGACAACGCTCATATCTACGTCTGCGGGTAATTAACTAATTTGACCAGCAAGACAATGAATGTAATGTCATGTATTCAAAAAGGTTGAACGGGGTGAACAGGCTGGGGTGGGTATTGTCTTTTAGTGTCCTTTGTTCTCTGCGCAAACTCTGATATCACTGATGCACGGTAGATGATGAGTGAATGTGATGTTCTACAGCGTGCACATCCCATATCAGTTTGTAATGTTTCCTGTCAGCATGCTTTCTATTTCTCCCTCCGTAAAGGTTAACAAGAACTTGGCACAGGAATTTGGCCTTCTCGAGTTTCCTTAAGAAATACAGTACTTTCTGAGCTTTCTTTTACCAGTGTGGAAATGTGTGATGTTCACAATAGGTTCTCTCTGATGCTGATTCCCAGGAACCTAAAACCGCTCACTGATGTAGACAGGAGTGTGTGTCTTTGCCTCCTTTTTCTTAAAACTATCAGCTCCTTGGTTTTTGTTGACATTGAGCAGTAAGTAGTTCTCTGTGCACCACTCTGTGAGATTGTTGATTTCCTTGATTGTTGATGAATTCTCATCAACAACGAGTGTTGAGCACTAGAGTGGAGGGGGTATGACTGCCAATCCGAACTGTCTGGGGGTCTGTTTGTGCGGGAGTCCAACATCCAGTTGCAGACTGTGGTACTTAAGCCCAAAAGGCAGCTTTATTTTTTTTGATAGGGCCCTCACAGCTCCTAGTGGGACAGTAATAATTGGTTTACCCAGACATCATTTAGAAATCAAAAGCATAACACTTCCACCAAGTTTGATGTGATCAGTATTTTGCTTAAAGATCAATATCTCCTAGTAAATCTCCAAACATACAAGATGAAAAAACACTAAAACAAAGACATCCAGACATCTAAAGTGATCTCTTTCCTGATTCAGGGATGCTAAGAACATGGCTAAGGATGTGCAGATGGCCTTCAATGAGATGGCGGAAGAGCTGGGCGACATGACGCGCACCCAGGCTACAGATTACATCAAGAAACTGATGACCAAGGGACGCTACTCACAAGATGTCTGGAGTTAAAGAACCTCAGCCTTAGTCTCACTACTTAGTAGTGGTTTTAAATTTTGTATTTTTAGTGTATTGCTTATTTTATCAGGACTGAATATAAAAATCCTCTTGTTGATCACCCTGGTTCATGAGAGCTACAGGTAGCAGAAGATTATGAGGCAAACCCTACCTCAGCAGGTTTCAGTAATAAACCCATTCAGCAATTTAAATCTGTATTTCCTATGTATATGTATGTATGTACCAGCATGTGTCTGCTGGGGCCCTCACTTGAGCCGTGGTCTCTGGCCAAACAACAGTTACCCCGTCTGGTTAATAAGATGAGAGTCTCCGATATAAAGAATGACTTTGTGTAATTGGCTGTTTGACTACAACTCCTGGGTGTAGACGTAGGAACCTGCTGACTTGAAATCCCTCAATCAATCATGAAACTTTTCTTTGCAAATGCAGCAAAGAGTCATCTTCAATTCAGATTTAATTTAGATTAGATTCATATTATATTAATCCCTCAGTCAGTTTGGCTGTACGGCTTTAGAAGCTGATGACAACTGAGAGGAAAATCCATCTGTTTTGTAGAACCGAGATTCTCTTAGCCCAAACTCTGGATGTACATAATATAATTCCACCCTGAAGATGAGGATTTAAATTTATAAACGCTCATTTATTTTGCCATCTTGAGTGGTTTACAACTTTCAGCTAATTGATTAAGGGATTGTAGTCGTTAACGCCTCAGCAGATACTATTTCATCATATGTCTAAGTGAAGATATAAAGCGTAGTAGTACAATACAAACACTGGGAGAAGCGTTAGACATGAAATGGTGCTGACTATAGTTTCTCTTTGAGCTGATATAGTGTCCTTGCATTCATTTAACAGTTTTAGACAACATAACATCACAGATATTATGTGAGGAAAATGTTTGGTGTACAAACTGGCATCATAGGTACAATATTGTTTACCTTTTTGTATTTTGACATTCTGCCTATTATGCAGTAGTTGCTGCTTCTTTTAATCAGTAACTGGAACCTTTTCAGAGGCACAAGAAGTGATGCAAGGGGGAAGATCATTTAAGGGACACACATGAGATTATTTGCATTCCCCCCCTCATAAAAGCCTAACATAAAACATGCTCAAAATGAATATGTAGTTATGTTAAAACATTTGAAATGTTGGCCTTGAAACCAGAGCTGGCCTCCCAAATGCTGTTTTTAAAAAATATATATATATATGCATCTGACATGAAATGGGTTTGTCATGTGGCATTAACACTCATAACCACCTCTTTTTCATTATCTGTATTGTTTTATTGTATTTTGTCCAATCACATATGCACCACTACATGGAGAAGGTAACCTGACATATCAAAACATTTTGTGTCTCCCAGCATCTCTCTGTCAGTGCTCATCCCAATACTTTCGTGTAAATATGGGTTTGAGGAGGTCAGTTGAAACTAGTTCAAGTCCAGTCTGTGCCTTTTTAACACTGCCTTATGTTTTAAATTGGCATTAAAACCCTGATGCTTTACCGACTGTATATTTTATTTTTTTCTTCAGTGCTAACATTTTGATAGTCACTTTTTTGTCATTCGCCTGATGTATTTGATTTTATCAAGGCATGCCTTTTTTTTATGAATAAAATTTGAATAATTTTTTGGGTTGATGCCTCTGATTGAAAAAGTTTAAACTTTAAGAGGTTTATTTATATTTGGTTGCTTTAGTCAAATATATTAACATGTTTAAATATTGTAGGTAAGTAGCACATATATGTTAAACAAAATGCTCATTTAAACATGCTCTACATTGTGTAAAACCTAGATACTGATATAGATGATCAGGATAACTCTTAATATAATTTCTGAACGCTAGTAGATTATCTCAACCATCTGTTTGCCGTTTTTCATCAGACATGAGATTTCAGCTCCATCAAACTAATATCCAAGAGGAAGTAATTGACAGATTCAAATCGCACTGTGTTTATGTTTTAATTGAATCAGCAGCTACGCCTCCTAGCATGAGTAACTTACAGTAACCATACCAGCAGCCTGTTCCAAGAAGCAGGTGTGCAGACCTATATGTATAAGTTATTTGAACAAAACACTGAATCCACTCAAATCTGTTACAAGGACTGATAAAAATGTATTGTCCATACTTTTATATTGATTTAACAGTGTAATACATGGGTCCACAAATTTATAAAATGTGATGAAGTAATTATAAAAGTATTAAACCTTTATGTTTAAATACACCTTAATTGTTTATTTTCTCCATTTATCTGTACTTCTCCCCTAGTGCTGCTGACCTGAATTTCCCCTCTGGGCATCAATAAAGGCTTAACTTATCCCATCCTATCTTATATGTCTATGACATAAATGTAAATGTCTCGTTAAAGCGGATCCTCATTATTCATTTAATCTGCATAGGGATTTTAGTCATATTTGTCATAATGTACTGCCACAACGCAGTAGGCCATGGTGCATTTAGGTTTTTTGTGGGGGTAATCTTTCCTCATTAACACGCTGAAACTGTAGGTGGCGATATAATAAGTTAGCTGTGACTGCGAGCAGCCAGTTTAAATAGACAGAAGAAGAAGCGGCACTAAGGGAAGTGCCGCAGTGTGTTCAGCTCAATTCTGTGGCACTACGTAGATGACAACCAGGGTTTTTATCAGCTAATCAGAAGAAACAGACTTCATTGTTTTTTTAAAACTATATATATAACGTCACAAAATGGCCACTGGTAAGTCACCGTGTTTTTTGATTGTTCGTTTGTATTGATATAGTATGCAAAATGAAAAGTGGGTCAGTTAGCATTGAAGCTAATTTAGCGGACAACCGCGAGGCCAGAAGAAGGGCTTCGTCTATTTCATGGAAAATGGCTCATATTTCCTTAGCAGAACAAAGTTAGCTTTATTTTGTATTTGAGCAAACGGTTTTCGAAGATTTCTTTGTGACCGCAGTGAACTACAAATGTAACGTTATACACTCAGTAGCGCCGTAACGGCATTTTATGGAAGTATCGCAGAATGAGCAGGGCATGTCGCGGCTAGTTAACTGAGCCCAAGGTGTACGCTAGCGAAGATGAATGCGTCTTTGTTGATACCGATGCTATTGTTTCCCCTCTGAACGAGAAACATTATGCACCACCTGGTCAAGCGTAGTTTTAGAACAAGCTGGCATAACTCACAGTTGTATTACAAATTATCATTGTAAAGCAAACAGTGCCGAGGATAGACAGCATATATAAACCGGTGGTAGTTTGTCCCGTTTCAAGATTTAGCCCAAGCCACGAGCAAATTGACCGCCATTTTTCCTGGCGTGGTGAAGGGCCTGTTTGCGTGTATCTAGCTGTCCTACTCAAGTAACCACCCACTGCCTTCAGATTAGTAGTGCATCAATAGCTGCTTGGTCATCTTGATCTTTAACACATGGTTAAACAAACAAACACGCTGTAGTTATACCGAACAACCTTATTTACTAACGTTAAACCACCTTGTTTTGTTTCTCTTTCAGATTCGGGCTACGGTGGTTCACAAAGGTAAAGTTCGCATGCAAACATCACATTACTTTCCTGTGTATGTAAATAAACCCATGTAAACATTCGTATTCCTATTCAAAGCATGTTTTACACATATTTAAGCCACTTTTTTTTTAACCACTCGTGGCTCATATATTTTAAAACCACACTTTGGATTGGCAGGCACTAAAACCGGAAACTAACTGCTTTTATCATGTGTCTAGCTATGGCTCATATGGCGGTCAGCAGAGTGGTGGACAGGTAAGACCCTTCCCCAAAGTACTACCAGCCTTTTGGCTTGTAATCAAAAAGTAAAGACAGATTAAAAGTATACTGTTTGCAACTGTCTTACTGAGATTTGTGGTTGACAGGGTTACGGTCAAGGAAATGGCAGCAGCGGCACTTATGGGGGGCAGAGTTACAGTGGCTATGGACAGCAAGGTGCAACACAAGGTATGGTATATGTATATTTATTACAATAAATTTGCAGAGTAACAATGATTGGGCAGACTACTGTACATTGCACTGATGCCTCTTTTTTAATAACAATTCTTACTCAAAACTTTTATTAGGTCAGCCTTGCTGTGGGTGTTAAGTTAATGACATGTCTCTCATATTTTAGATTTATAAGGTGACTATAAGACAATGAATAGGTTAGCTGTTTCTCAATTTTGCGCTGTGTTTTTGATTTATCTCTTGCATCTTCACAGACGGTTATAGCCAGGCTCAGCCACCGAGCTTCGAAAGTTACGGACAGGACTCATCTGGGTACGGCTGTTTTGTCTGTGCAGCATGATTCTCCATTATGTTCTGTGCCTCTCAATGGATCCTAAACGTTAAGATGTCAAATGTTTATTTCCATAAACTTAGCATGCAACAATTGAAGCATCATTTAACAATATAATACAAAAGTATACATCATATTGTGAAACGCCTAATAAATCCATTTGCAAATTTAGCTTGTCTTACCAGCTTTATGAAAGGTTAGGTGCTAACGTAAGGATTTTGCTAAAACCACTTCAAGGTATGGTGACAAGTCGTCAACTACTTATGGGCAGCCAGATTCCTATGGCGGCCAGAGCCAAGGAGCAGACAGCTATGGACAGCAAAGCTCTTTTGGTAGCCAAGGACAAGGAAGTGGCAGCTACGGAAGATGGAGTGAAGGTACAAATAAGTATTTTAAATGAATATAGAGACTACACATACATTCTGTAAGCCCCTACGAATGTGACCGAAATGTCCTGTCTTATAAGTCGGGTTGTGTAGTTATTCTGTGAATCTTTGCACCAGGTGAAAGTGGTGGTCAGGGTGGGAGGTTTGGACGTGACCAAGGAGACCGCTCAGAAGGAGGGGGCTTCAGAGGCCGAGGCCGTGGCGGTTACGACCGCGGCGGTTACGACCGTGGTAGTGGATACGACCGTGGTAGTGGATACGACCGTGGCGGAAGAGGAGGACCTCCTGGTATGGGGTAAGTTGCATAGTGCCACTGCCCCCAAGGTACCTCAATACACTGAAATATGAGACATGACTTGTTGTCACTCAACACATCATCACTCATCAACTACAAACCATCCACGTAGATGATTTTCACCACTCATCTGCTTTGTGCTACAGATCCCCAAATTCTGGTAATAGTTTTTTTTTTTTTTTAACTCAAGTCATCCAAATCTGTCGCAGATCACATAAGTAATGTTCTCCACCACTCTGCATTGTGCTCCAGGTGCCTGAACTGTCAGATTTTTACTTTTATTTTTTCAAAAACCTGATTCACCATAAGTTTTTACAAAGAGACATGCTGGTGTTAAATCAACGTTGCTGTTAAGATGAAATGATGGGTACTTGCACATAAGCAAGCGGTGGTTAAGTAGAGGTTATACATGAGCTGCTTGACTCACTGAAGATCTACTCGTTATCATTGGGGTCTTAAGGAAAGGAAAGGAGGCTGTGCACAAATAGGAGCTTTAAAGGCACCAGAGACCCGGTTGTGCAACCATATTATCCCAGACTTTGAGACAGGTTTTGTCCATTCTGCAACAGAACAAGAGCTGAACCTAAATAAATGTTTGCTGCTTTTCTGAAGCACGTGCTCCACGCTGAGATGCATAGGATCATAAACCAGAATTTTCACCATTGTAAATGGGCCCTTTCCTTCTATTTAGGAAAACGATCACTCCTCAGTTTTTGAAGAGATTCTAGCTAAGATGCTAAGATACCCAGCTGCCCAGGTTTCGGAGGAGGAGAGCAGAAAAGTATGCTTTTGAAATAGTTTTTTAGAGACCGGCTCTGGTACGATCTTAAAAGCTCCACATGTTGGTCCACCAGGTAACATTGTGAAGCCGACTGGCACATTAATAAAACGCTGTTTCTTCTACATCATATATTCAGTGAAAGCCCTTAAATTAAGAGATTCCAAACAGTGAGGAATGTTTAGTTTTTTTCCATATATATATATATTTTTTTTATCAAGGTCCAATCTCCAGAAGCCATACTTTTTCAGTTGCCAGAAACTCAGTTTTGGTGTTTCTTGTGCTCGGACGATACATAATAGTTTTTGAACAATGTAAACTACTGAAAAGATGCCCTTTTAGACCACGAGCCACATCTTCAGCTGCTTCACATTCAACAGGTTTCATTCAAGTGTTGTATAATTGACAATGGCGAACATGTGTGTTGTGTTAACATGGATCTACATTTTATACTACAGGTGTTCAGAGTGATTGAACTAAAACTTGGACCTCAGTAAAAGGATCTCATAAACGCACTCACGGGAAGATTGCTAATCAGTTGCTACACCCCTTCAAACTAATTTGGCTTCTCGTGTTAAAACAAATTCAGCTGGTTTTTCAGCTCTTGGTATCCAATCGGGTCATGTAATAAGAAAAAGTACAAATTCTTTGTAAATGGTGACATGTAGTAATTGTCTTCACTCGTCTGCCTGATTGTTCAGTCAGAGCTGCCTAGTCGTCTGTTCATTGATCTCTAATGTCAAAGACTAACGAATTCCTCGTGTGAGACATTTCCACCATAGTCGCACACCCTGGCAGGAGTGCATACTGATGGGGATGTAGGGGAGCTTTGAGCTCTCAGTTGGGACAAAGGAAAAGCCATCATATCTCCAATTTTTCCTCTGCAGAGGTGGTGACCGTGGTGGCTACAAAAATTACGGTGGTAAGTGACGAGCATCAGAACTGTGTCGGTGGGGGAGGAAAGAACTTGAGTTAGCAAAAAGAAAAAGGGGGGGGGGGGGGGTTAAAAAAAAGCAAAGTGAATGCCACCATTTTCATGTCCAGATCCCAAGGAACTCCACCTATTCTTAGCAGGATTTCTCATAAATGACTTCAGATATGGTAAAGAACATGGAGCCTGAGTTGTAAAATAATGGTATTGTTGCATGAAGACGAGGGCTGATTGTAAATGACAGAGGTGTTCCCAGGACGAAGAAGGAAAACTTCCTAAAAACTGGAGACATTTTGGTGGTTTTCATTTCTGGTGTAAGCTCCAAAAAAAAAATCTAAACAGAACACTTCTGTTCTTGTTGCAAGGTGTTGGTATGCGGTGCAGCGGTATGAAAACACCCATCAGAGAGTAAACATGGCCATTTTGTTTAATTTTCTTTATCATTATGCATCGATAGGGATGAAGTTAATAATAATTTGTGTGAAACCGTGCGAAACGTTTTTTAAGATTGCTTGCTGAAGTCTTCTCTTCCATCCTCTCCTCTGTTTTACAGGCTCTCGAGACTTCGGCTCACGGGATGAACCAGGTACATCCGTCTGAGCATCACATGATTTAGATAACCAGCTACTAATCAATCTGCCCTAATTAAAGATTAATATTTGTTCAGCCACTAATATATCAGTGTCAATATTCCCTTTTCAATGACCATTGCAGAAAAGTGCTTGATGGCACCTGCCAATTCGAACTAATACTTTTATGGTCTTTGCAGCATTAATCTATTTGAATTTGTAAAATTGAACAAAAATTCAAATTAATCTCTCACACACACACACACTTTCAGATTGGTATGTTTCTACAAAGAAGCAATGAGTTGCCATGGTTTCCCATATGGATATGATTATTTTTCATAAAACTATTGTGAGAATAAACAGGCCCAATTTTATTATTAATGTTCTACATCTACAATCAACCCCCCTGAATGATCTCATACAGTCGTTCCTGACATCACTTGCTGACATCTTCTCTCTATTGATTTCCTCCTCAGGTGGTGAGCAGGACAACTCTGACAACAACACCATTTTTGTCCAGGGACTGGGAGAAGATGCCACAGTTCAGGAAGTCGGCGACTTCTTCAAGCAAATTGGTATCATCAAGGTATTGCATTAAGTCTCTTGGCGTGTTGCTAATTTCCCGTTGGTGCACATTCATGAATATGTGGTGCTAGTATAAAAATTTTGGGGGGGGGGGGGGTTCAACTGTACAAAGTTGACGCATCTTCCTGTAAATTAGATACCTCGATACTTATTCCATTTGGTTTGTTGTAACCCTGCTTTCAACCAGCCACTTTAAGATTTGGTTGTTAACTTCCCGTGTGCAGAAATGATGAATGCCAACGTACGCACTGAGTCCTGTGTACATGTTGTGCTTGTAGGTGAACAAGAAGACTGGCCAGCTAATGATCAACATCTACTCTGACAAGGCCACCGGTCGGCCAAAGGGAGAAGCTACAGTGTCATTTGATGACCCGCCCTCTGCCAAAGCAGCCATTGATTGGTTTGATGGTAAGCGCACCGGCATATACCGTTTCAAATTCTCTCATTGTACTTGTATCGTTCAGCATCCCCGTGATCGATTTTTATGTTGTCTTTTCAGGCAAGGAGTTTCAAGGCAAACCCATCAAAGTATCGTTTGCAACCCGCAGAGCTGAGTTCACACAGAGGGGAGGTGGAGGAGGAGGAGGAGGAGGTGGAGGTGGTGGTGGAAGAGGGGGACGGGGAGGAGGTGCGTAGTGATCGGGCCATCTCAGGGCTTAAGTGGCAAATGTGTCAAATATGTAGTTTCCACATAAATTGAAGCGCTTGTGCAGCTCTGACCTGTTGTTGTTGTGTTAGGTTTCAGAGGTCGTGGTGGTGGAGGAGGAGGAGGACCCAACTTTGACATTAAGGGAGGAGACTGGCCCTGTCCCAACAGGTCTGTATGAGTGCATTTCATGCTTTTGTGTCATTTAAAAACATAATTTTCAGCATCTTCTGACCTCGTGATTTCTGTCCTCAGCTCTTGTGGCAACATGAATTTTGCAAGGCGGCAAGAGTGCAACAAGTGTGGCACGCCCAAACCAGGAGATGCAGGATTTGGAGGTGGAGGTGAGTCCATAAACTGGATTACAGTGCAAGTTGTTTTGTAGTAAAAGCAACTTGTACGAAGAAACGCTTGTAGGCAGTTTTAAAGACGCATCCCCCTCTTGTTTTACTGACGCCATTGTTGTAACTGTTTGCAGAGCGTGGAGGCAGAGGTGGTTATGGCGGTGACAGGGGTGGCGGCTTCAGAGGTCGCGGAGGTTTCCGCGGGGGAGACCGTGGAGGCGACCGTGGAGGCTACGGAGGAGGAGGTGGCGGAGGATTTGGAGGGGGCTACAAAATGGGAGGAAGGTTGGTTAAAGCTGTTAATTTTTGCATTTTACATGTAAGCTTGTCTTCACCAGAGGGTCTTTGCTGATGTAGTTTGAGTGTATAACCAGGAGAGGGCGTACCCTGCCTGAAATTGGCCAAACTAATTTAGAATCTAACTTGGTTAAAGACAAATTACATTTGTGTGTGAGTGAGTCAGTCTTTATAGTGTTCTGTTTGTCAGTATACAAGAAACAAACGTTCTGCTATACTCACAGGAAATTAGATGATACTCAAGCTGTTAGACATTAAAACGCCACTGCCCATTAAACTGTCATCTTTTTTTAATGTAACTTTCATTTTAGTTTAGTTTTTGTTTCACAGCCATCTACAATTGCTTTTTCAATTCTGCATATTGACTGACTGCAGTATATTTTGTCATTTTAAGTCCCTGCTTAAGAAACCAAGTTGTGAAGTGTGCCTAGTGTCTGAATATTCATGCGACACCCTCCACTTAGTGGTTTTGGGGTCTTGGGTGGTTTGATATATTGCAGCTCACTGAAGGTGAAGTGCTGCGTTAATGAGGACGGTTGTTAAAGGAAGGACAGTCTCCTTTTTATCTTTTAAAAGTTGATGTGAAGGAGAATTGCCACCACACTCCCCTCCCCTTGTCATTCAGATAAATGTTCATTCATTGACAAAAGTGGATGTTGGTATAAAAATACAGCTGGTAACCGACAGGTTTTTCTTCCCCCCGCAGAGGTGACCGCAGAGACGACAGAAGAGACCGCCCATACTAAGCATCGACCAGATGAAAACCATTCAAGCCCCAGAGTTCGCCGTGGAGGGAGGGTTTAGTTTGGGAACACTGGGGGGCGGGGGAGGATTGGGGAAGGTGATGGATCAGACATTCTGATTTGTTTCCTTTTTTTTTTTTTGTTGTTTTTTTGTAGCCAATGCATCCCAACTATTGCTGTTCATCTGCTTGTGAGGGGACGGATGAGGTGTTCTACCGTGAAGGGACTTTGGGGCTGATTGGCACAGTTGGCATGTGGTCAAATGTTTTTTGTTGTTTTTTTTCTCGGCTTTTTTTTTGTTTTATTTCTTTGTACATCTTTTTAATTTTCTGATTCTAGTTACAGATGTTTTGTGAGGTAGACTTCATTTTGTATGAATGGAATAAAATGTTTTACTTGGGTTCTGTTGTCTGCTTTTGTTTTTTTGTTTTTTTTCGCAAAATATTAAAAACCGTGATCTTTTCTCTGCGCTTTGTGTGAGTTTATACCTAGAATTTGCAATGCTGAAGACAAATGGATGAAAACATCTTTGTAAAGTGCAGTAGTATGAGTATGGAGAAGGTTCAGCCCTCCGCTGCTGTGCGGGCGCGCACAGAGGGGCGGTGCTGGCTGAGGCTCCGCGGGGATGCAGATGTTCGACGAGCCGCAGCATGCTCTCGCTGACAGCGAGGAGACGCAACAATGAAGGAGGCTTTAAGAGTTGGACAGAGAGTCGCCGTTCAGGCAGCGGTGTGCTGATCCGTGAGATTGTCCCGCGATGAGCCGCCGCCCTGCGCACCGCTGCGGAGCCGGGCGGGACATGAGGGCAGCCTGGATCCTGACGCTGAGCACCCTCATCACCGCTCGGGCTGCCGGAGGACCGCTGCTCCTGGACCCCGAGGTGACTGATCTCCTGTCAAAGTCGTTGCTTTTAGACCCGGAAGTGTTTGGCAGGTTGACGCGAAATCAATAACTGAATTTAAAGTGGACTATTAGAAGGAAGATGTAAAGCAACTGTATAAGGAAACGGTGACATTAAGTCGAGCTGTTATTAACCCAGATGTTTTGTTTTCTGGCTTCTATTTAACAGCCCACAAACACATTTAATGTTCGCCTTTAATGACTTGTACTCATTTTATCAAAATTGCTTTTATGGCTCTTTAGACCTCATTACTAAAACAGTTGAAAACAATAGATTTCCAAATAATATCTGTAATTGGTGTTGACAGTACTTTTTAAGCAGCACTCTTAAACCCAGAATAAGCCGATTTGGATTTCTGTTACTGGAGTTCTAGTCCTCTAAACAGAAGCCATGTTGCTATGTAAGATACATACTGTATTTCTGTGTCTGTGAACGGCCCGTGACAAACAAGTGTATATTTCTTTCATGCATATGATAGAAAACATTAAATAGTTTTTATTTTTGCTGTAATAACGATGCTTCGTGCTCATTGCGTCGCCATCATCAACTGTGCAAGCTCAGGCAAAGGTCATGTTAAATCTACATGACGCCGAGGCCAGAGGAAAATAAAATACATATAGGGAAATAATTGCTATACATCCGGTAGGGGTAAGTGGGACACCAAATCATTTCAACGTTAAACTTTTTTCTCTTCAAAATAACAAGCGCTATTTGAAATAAAATGAAAGCTGCTGCAGAGACGTTAAAGGGAAATTCCATAAAGCTGTTGTAAAAACTAATCTGATCACCTGAGAGGCTGAAGAAATATGTTTGTAAGCACTGAGGAAAAGTGAAATGGAACAAAGACTCTATGGTTAGTTTATTGTCTACAGTAACCTATTGTAACCATGTCAGCCAGGCTGGGAAATCAGCTCCAGATGCTTTCAGACACAAAATAATGATTCACTATTGAGTAGCTGGGAGATGTTCACATTTATAAAAAGTAAATTTCCCACCCTGATGTCAGTCGTATGTTACAGCTGCATATAATGACATACAAGGAGGCCGAGCCCACAGTAAAACTATTTGTGTCTCGTGGTGTTTTGGGGTTTTACAGTTGAATTGCCTCTGTGGTTTGGACTGCACTAGATTTATTTGACAGCTGTCTCTGCTGGCCATCCATAAGCTACACATTCTCTTCATCAAAGCTGTGAGACCATATAGCGTTAGGCTATTACACGTGTTCCCACTACTTTACTGTCGTTCCGACATAAAACAAAGCATGTTTCAAAGGGACATGTTTGTTGCACATTCCTGTTTGCCGAAGCACATCTGTCATCTCTATTTTAATTTCCATTCCACCTTCACCACATCTGTAATCATAGCTGCGCCTGCTGTTGTCTGAACATGAAACCTGCTACACACAAGATTGTATTATATAACATACATGGCTCATCTCAAACCACAATGCAACAACATCTGTTGTCATGTACCCAGATGGTTTGTTTTTTTACACTATTTTATAGGCGTTTAAACTTTAGAACTATTCTCGACTTAATAATAAAATAACTATTTTATTATTAATAAATAATAAAACTATGAAAATACCTCTGAATCTTCAGGGACACCCCAGGGGTTTGGTCTCGGTCTCTTGTGGGTGGTCCAGATCTATACATCTGCCTGAGCAGCCTACAGCAGAAATGGAAAATGATCTTTACAATTTTAAGATTTCTTTGTTCCCCTCATGGGGAGGTTTGCCTCTCTGGGTATTTACCAATGTGTGTTCTTATGAGAAATGTTCCTGTGAGATTGTTTGTCTGTTAAATCAACCACACCTCTTTAAAATATAAGCACGTTTTTACAGGAGGGTTCTTGGACGCAATAATGATTTGGAAGCATTTTTTCTGTTAGGGTTGATGTGTTTCAATGGAGCATTCATGAAGCAGTATTAACAAGTATTCTAACAATTGCAGGGTTTTCTGGAAAAGTACGGCTACCTCCACCAGGACAAACACATCCACAATGCAGCCGAGATGCAGTCGGCTATCTGGTAGGTGGTTAAAGCTGGCCTCCATCTGTTGGTAAAGCTTCATCACAGAAGCACGTTGCGTCAGCACCCACGTAGAATAACGGCGGCTCGTCAGAAGTCCTAAAATGAATGTGATATGATTTTAGAGCAAAGTGACACACTTTGCCGATTAGAGTTAGCTGGTTGTGTTCATTGGGGGAAGGAGGGTGAGCTCGGTGTGCGACAGGCCCTGGGGCTGAACGTCAGCGCAGGGCAGTAAAACACACCCTCACCTCTGCACTGGGAAACCTCCCCTGAACCCTCTCTGAACCATCCAGGAATTTCAAGAACCTCACCCTCTGGCCCGTATACTGACTGTAGCCTATTATAATGGAAACAGATGGAAAAGCTTTGCCTGGACTGAGTGGTAGTTGGTAGTAAACTGTGTGTGGTTTGCAAACATATACAGTGTCAACATGTTCCTCTCATGGAGTGCAGGTGAAAAATCGCCACTTGGCTAAATCTAATACCTTAAGATCACACTGGTGTTAGTGTCCGCTGTCACTGGGAAATAAAGAAAGTAAGCCAAAATCATGGACACTGTGCAACAATGGATCAGAGTTTTGCCAATTTACTTGTGATTAGTTTCAAAATGTTTAAACGGTTGTGAATAATTGACACTACGAACCTCCTGAGCCGCTGTCTCCATCTGTGCTTTGAGAAACAGAACCACTGGTTATAATCTACAGTACTCTGCACTGTAGAAATTACATATCTGTATTCAGCATCATTGTGAGCATGACATAGGTTTTCTTTGAAGCTCTGGCTAAAAATACTGTAAATCTTTAACTACTCCCCTCACAAACACAGAAGGACCCATTCTGTTAAGTCAGGAGTTTCCAGTTAATTCATATGTTGTTGATTCAAAAGCCAAATGCTTGTTCAGGAAGAGCATCACGCAAACACTTCCTCTCTCTGCAGTGAGTTCCAGCGGTTGTCCCGACTTACTGTCACAGGCGAGCTCGACGGCGCCACCCTGAAGCAGATGTCGGAGCCCCGCTGTGGGGTGTCGGATGAGGGCAGCCAGGAGGTCTGGGCTCAGAGAGTAAACGCCATCTTCACCGGAAAGAAACAACCACGGCGCCGCAGGAGGCGCTCTGCTGCTCAGGGTATTGTGTGCACCGCCGTGTTTATATGTGTGTTCTATTTGAGAGAGTATTTCTGTTTCTGTGCAGTGAAGATTTAACCGCTGTTTGCAAGCTGCGATATCATTCATCACCTTTCACATGGAGGTCTTGTTTGTCCTGTTGTGGAGTGGTCGAGAAAAGCCAGCAGTAACTGGGGGTGGGGGCTCCTCCTCTGTAAACTAAAGCACTAAATACAGGTGAGGGGTATAATTAAAGCAGGTGGAGTGTCTGATGCTGCACACGTCAGCCTGGTTGATCCCTGCTTTTAGCTGAAATTACACTGAAATTACACAAGTACATGTGTCTTGCACGTCTTTCTGAACTTCTGTGGGTTGAGAAAGTTCGAGAAAACCTCGAGTCTAAAAGACCACTTTAACCCGCTGGGTTTGTAAAATGATTAGGGAGAGGTCGATGCTTCCCCGAACAACAGCGATGTATCCTGCGGCTCTAGTTCACAGTCTCTCTTTGGGCTCTCTGCTACTCAGCGAATTCCTCTAGAAATCTGTAATTCCAACTTGTGTCCCTACAAATACTGCAGTTGTCCTTTAAAGAATTATTGAGGCTCTTGTACGAGATTATCCTAATTTTCTGCTTTAAACACAGTAACACACATTCATTGGTGAGCGTATCACTGCAATTTGAACTGGCAAAACACGACAGGATTTAAAGTATTTAACGCTGGTTTGGAGTGCAGCTGAGCGCTCTTGCAGCCTGCATGAAGTAATTGAGCACAAGTACCCCCCCCTCCTCTAGTTTAGGGTGCTTAGAGAAAATCCTTGAGAATTACCAAGTGGTGTAATTTCTCCCCTCTTATAAACATGTGTGGGAGATATTGAGTGGAGCTGGGGCAAAACCATAACCTTATATGGGGCATTGGCTATTAAGGTGACGGGGTCTTCAATTGGGGTTGATGAAGCCATATGCCTCAGGGAATCTGTTTTGCTGTCTGCACATTAGCAGGATATCAACAACAAAAGTCACAGCACAAACCCAGGAGTAAATAATGATTCTTTTTGCATGAATCCACCCACGTCGTAGAGTTACAGGCTGCATGTTAACACTGTATGTTTGTGTCCTTTGTGGCGTGTGTTTTCATCTCACCATGGTGCTGTCATTCCTCAATCTCCTCTGTGACTGAGCAGCAGCAGCAGCAGCAGCAGCAGCAGCAGCAGCAGCAGCAGCAGCAGCCCGGTGCCTCCAACCTCACAATGTGTGAAGCCTCTGCATTCCTCCCTGTCACTGCCGAGGTTGGCTAATGTTCAGGGAATGCAGCGGTGGCTGATGTTTGCCGCTGCCTCTTCGTGTCAGTACCTGACATGTTCCTTCTGGTAAAAAGATAATATAACTGACTGACTGGATTACGCTGTTTGCCAGACTGTCTGACTGTCTCAATGGCCAGATATCTTACTGGCTGAATGAGTGGACATCATGCTGAGTGACTGTTTGAATGGATTACAGCCTGTTCTTGATTAAGACAACAGCTTGTCATGATTCTAGTCCCAGACGTGACTCATGTGACAGTTGGCTGTGTTGTTACTCAAAGAGCAGCTTCAGTGGCAGATAATTTTACACCCTCAGGTCAAACCTCTTTCAGATCTGGTTTCAAATATCCACTGATGTAGTTAAGCAGTGAGACTTAATTGTGAGTAACAGCATAGTAATGCTGTGTAACCACCGCCTTGTACTCAAACATTAGTTTGCTTTTCATGCAGTGGCAGCAGATTTCTGCCAGTGACTTGAAGATTGTTGACTGGAAGAGTTTTATATGTCGGTAGACCATTTACTCTTTAACAGTCTTTAACAGATTCAGACTGCCGGTAAAACCTGCCTTTGATTGATTTTTTGAACATTTTGTACAGACATTCATTGTCCCCAGAGAATGAATTCGTCTGCTTTAGTGAATTTTACTCTAACGTTATTAAATTCACATTTGTTGTTGCGAGTGAAATCTTTTGACAGTAACTGGATGGATTCAGGGACATTTGTTGAAGACATTCATGTTCCCCTCAGAATAAACTGTCATCACTTTGGCAATTCTTAACTTAACTTCTCATCTCTTTTCAAAATGTTTATTTGCCCATTACTTTTGTTTATGACCAAATCAGGGTTGCCACCTCTCACGCTCCGGGCGTGAAACACACGCTGTCACGTTCAGTCTCACACCAAAACACTGACAGCAACAGAGGTAAACAGGCGAGCGTTGGTTACGCACTGCAACTCTCATTCTATGAGTACAGGCTCTTAAATTACTTAGTTTGGTCCGCAACATGTGCGCAATGTTTACTGCTTGTTGATTGGACAGCTGTTCTGGTAGAAAACCCTGCTGGAGCGCATAAAGCGTTCAAGCGAGTGAGTGAGTGAGTGTTAATATTTGACTGAGTGAAAGAGTGTGTGTTAATGTGTACATTTGTGTGTGTGTGTGTGTGTGTGTATTGTTCATTATTGTTCTTTTGTTTCTTTGTAGTTCTTATTACTTGTGAACATTCACTAAAACGGTGTAGTTTTGATTGTGGAAACAACACGTCTTTGACTTTCATTGAGTGAATGGTTGGTGTTTTTAATATTGTGAGTATTTCCCAGGCGGGCGTAGTCAGGATATATCCGTAAATCTTACTGTATAAGATCCCACTCTCGCCACGTGTATGGTGTCCATATGCCATGGCATCCAAATCTAACTCCAGTTGGGTTGACAAATCTGATCAAACTAATGACAATTTCATCACCCTCAGCTCGCTTTGTGTGAAGTGCTAATTAGCAAATATTAGCATTACGCGCTAAACTAAGATGTGAACATGGCAAACATCATGCTGAACATCAGCATGGTAATATTGTCATTGTGAGCATGTTAGCATGCCGACATTTAGCAATGCTAAGTACAGCCTCACCAAACTGCTAGCATGGCTGCTTATACAATTACATTGAGAAGATGATGTACTAACATGTAGGAGAGAGTCATGTGACATCCTTGATTGCCTGAATGCATCTTTAATAAGATACTACTGAATACGTTTAAATTACCAACCAATCCTTTGCTAGAGATTAGCCTTTATTTTTACTATGCTCTGCTAATAATTAATTCACTTGCATGTTAAAACACAAGGTTTTAATGGTACAATTATAGATATTCAAAACGACGTAGTATTCAGGTACCCAAGCCTGTAGCTTTCTGCCTTTCTCTACCTGCATGCCAATCCATCAATGACTTAAAGTTAATGCTTAACACTTTGAGCCGTTTGTCCTTGACAACTGACACTGACTGCTAAACCCAGCTTGCGGTCACCGGCAGCGTGCAGATGAGTCAGCCCGTTTATTCGCTCTCAGCTGTGGTGTGATGTGATTTGGTTTTGTGTGAACATGGCTGCCTCGTTCCTGGAAACTGAAAACAGACCTTGACTTGTGGTGGAGTCTGATGGTCGTTCCAACTGATACTTACAGAGCTGACATTCCACCACCCATGTCCAAGATAAACGCTATAAGTGTAATAGGTGTGTGTGTGTGTGTGTGTGTGTGTGTGTGTTTTATGTGTGTGTGTATTTTTCAGAGGTGTGTACTTACCCGGCCCTGGAAACTGGAAACCACGTTGTTGCCATTTTTCAACATATAACCAGCATACACTAATTTTGCACTATTTCAGCAGAGTGCACAGACTGGAGTTTCAGGCTTTGCTCACTAGAGTTGCAACAATTGAGAGAAAAAACTATTAGGGTGACATTTTTGTTTTGGATGAATTGGCATGAACCTTGGTGCGCACACTAACCTCTGGATGAATTGTAACAACGTTGATCCCGTTAACCTTTCATCTATAAGACTTTGCTTTATGACCAAAAGTGTGCAAAACCAACGACATGCCCAGCAGCCTCAGCTGTACTTTGTTGTTAGTGCTAATTAGCAAATGTTAGCTAGCTTACACACTAAGATAGTGAACCTGGTAAACTTAAGCAGGTCATCATTGTGAGTATGTTAGCATGCTGACTTTAGCATTTAGCTGTGCAAGCAGCCTCCAAGTTGACACCAGTAACGAGCAAAATCTCTCTGCACCTCGACAAACAACAACTTTGGCTATCAGATGATCTCGGTCACTTCCTAATGTCTGTGATAACCCACACTGCTGCTATAGAGGGCATCGTGGTAATTGCTTCCATAAGGGAAGTCGGGGAATGTCTTGTGTTTCTGACTTCCTGGCCTCTCTGCTGTCCTCGGGGACCTCCTACTCTGTGGCGGTCTGGGACGGCGATCTGCACACATCATGTGGCAACAAGCCGAACGAGTACAGTTCATCTGGGAGTAAAAAAATGAAGCTGGGTTGGGAAAGCCGTGAGCTTAGTTCAAGTCCCCTCGACTCCAGTGTTTTCTTACCGAGAAAACAGAAGAAGACTTTTAAAGGAAAATGCAGGTTGTAACGGGAAGGAGATTACTCCTGACGTTCTTACCTTCTTGTGTCTTTTTTCTTCTTCTTTCTTTATTGTAAATCAATGGAATGTCTGTTTTTCACTCCAATACAGTGGAGTGTTTGGGGCCCTGCTGCGTCTAATTTTACGATGTAACATTTCTGTGAATCACTGCAACAAAAGGATCAAGTTTACACTTAGATTTGTGTTGAGCTGCTGCTGAAGCACAAATTCTGTTTGTGTGTTATACACACACACACTAATGTCATTGCCAAACCCATGTCTTAATGGCTCCAGATATCCAGATATTTTCCTCTCTCCAGGGTGCTATTGAGCTCCCATGGCAGTTCGAAGTATGTCGTACATACGTCTTTTTTATCGCTCTAATCTTTCACATGACTCTGCCGCATGTTATTTAACCGAGCACAGATGGCATCAAAATAATTCAACGGTCCACATTCTCAAACCGCGCATGATAGAGCAGAAGTGTGTAATGCAGGTGCGTGTTGCAGACCTCCCACTCACATTTGGCCTCATTGTCAGGGCAATAATACATCGACCACATCTTTAAATATTTTGACAACTGTAAGTGTGTTTGACTTATCTTGCCACTTTCTGGTAAAGCCCCAAATGTGAAAGTACATGTAAATTGCTGCTTCTCACCTTCTCAAGACCTCTTACCACTACAAGTATAAAACACTATTAAAGGGCAGAACCCTCATTTTGTTAAAGTTGTTACCACTGCACACTTACAAAAATGGTAGCCATTTTTGTTTTACCATAAAACCTTGGACAGATCAGCCACAAGCCAGACATGTTAGAGTTTGGCAGAGAGGATTTAGATGATTCATACACCATAAAATGATCTTCTGATTTAAAATGTGTTCACCAGCTCTGTCGACTCTTGGACTTGAACAGTCAGAGAGTCCAGCCTCTCCGGCTGCCTCTCCCTAAAGATTCACATTATCTAGTGGTTGTTTCCTGCGAGGCAGCCTCTCTGTCTGCTGGTTGTGAATGTGTGCTGCATGTTTGAGTGTGTGTGTGTGTGTGTTTGTTTGCTGTTGTGTGTTCTTTGTCTGCAGATTGCTACATTGTGTGATCCCATGTATATACTGAAGAGATTAGCGTTTTGTAAATTAAAGACCGGCTGAATTCAAGGCCCCCCTTCTCTCTATATCCGAACAAATGTGAGATTCTGAAGTTTGCGACACGTGTAATTATGTCTAAGCTGAGAAACCACAGACACATGTTGAAGTAAATTGTTTAGTCAAGCGTGTACTCAGAGTGCTTGTTAGTTTACCCAGCTGGGAGCTAACATGGTTAACATCCCATCATTTTGGCTCTGCCTCTTGGATGTGAAGAGGCTCTACTTCAAAACAATCACAGCTGAACGCACGGTACCTGGCATCCGAATCTATAATACAGATATGAAAGATGTAAATACATAGCTACTCTGGCAGATAATAATAATACACATTGTTTGTGAAACATTTTTCAAAATACTAATATTAATCAAGGCTGCATACAGACAGAAAACAACCAGATTAGTTGGATAAAAACAAATTGCAGTCTCAGTATGTATTTGTTTGAAGGAGTTGTTTGAAGTCACACACACACACACACATATATATATACACATATACATATACATATATATATACACATATACATACATACATATATATATACACATATACATACATACATATATATATACACATATATACATACATACACATACACATATACATACACATACACATATATACATACAT
>JAVQJL010086584.1:0-48816 GCA_036024295.1 Nannoperca obscura
TCTGAATACTTATGACCATGTGATATTTCAGTTTTTCTATTTTAATAAATTTGAAATAAATTCTACATTTCTGTTTTTTTTTCTGTCAAGATGGGGTGCTGAGTGACATTAATGAGAAATAAAATGAACTTTTTCGATTTTAGCAAATGGCTGCAATAAAACAAAGAGTGAAAAATGTTAAGGGGTCTGAATACTTTCCGTACCCACTGTAAATTATTCAATTTTCATTTGTATCTGTAGCTAACAGTAATATTTTAATATTTATGAACTTTGGTTTAGTGCATCAAAGTTCCAACCCTGTGCAAATAAGCCAATGTTGGTAGCCATTCTGAACTGTAGTAGTATTCTTAGGACCTAAAGTGCTTTGTGAAATCTTAGTGATATATATAAGGCTATAATTAAATATAATAATAAAAATTTCCTGCCCTCTCAAAATTTTGTTGGGAAAACTATAAAGTTTTACACATTGTAAAACATTTGTGCTTCTTGTTAATGTGTGATAAAAGTGTCCGTGTTAAGAGTTCTCCAGCTCAGCCTCAGTCCCTCTTCGTCTCATGGCGACAGGCTTGCTGACAAAGTGAGTCAGTGCCAGGATATCTAGATGACCCACTGTGGCAGCAGATTCTTTGGGAGGCCCATACTGAGGATAACAGGGCCACTGGGCTCTGAGCCCATGATCTCTACTGTTTGCTTACCTTTTTTCTGCTTTAGTTCACTGTTAATGCTAGACTTCTACTGTATTGTTGTGTCAACATCCCATGTTCCCGTAAGATCCGTTCATATCTGTGTGTTACGTATGTGTGTGTGTATAAAAAGTTGAAACACACACATAGAAAGACAGGGTTTAGTAAAACAAAATGTTATTCATGTACATTTTGGTTTTATGATTCCTACTTGATTTCGTAGAAAAAGTTGGTTTGTGGGACCTAGTTAGAATCCCATCCATTCATTTTTATATTCACAGATAACACAAACTACATGGCAAAATGTTCAAGGTTTCCTTTTCTTGTCATTGTAAGTGCAAATGCAGTCTTGCGAGAACACACCCAGAAGCTAAACTGTTGGACATCATTACTGCCACACAACTGTGGACAAAGCAATGCCTGTTATATCCAGCTCTAACAGAAATGCTTGCTCAATCGCCACTAATTAACTCCTCCATGCAGTGCAGAGGAGTGCAGAGCAGAACAGTTCAAGCTGTCTCAGTTTGGAGTAAACAAGACCCCGGCGGGTAAAGGGTCTTGTCTTGGCTGGCTGGCTGGCCCATTTTAATAAATCGATGCGCTAATCATCGGACGTGCACCGACTGCCCTGGCCGCGCTTCCAGTCCCTCTCCCTTTGAGGTTAATTTAATTAGGTTCCGATGCTGAAAAGCCCCTGACATGCACACAGAAGTGCAAGGTGTAATTGATTTTTTTTCTCTGCCTGATATTCTCTGCTTTTAGGTGGAAACGATGTACAGGGTGAAGAGAATTTAATGACAAAAACAGTCAACAAAGAGCTCATTTCTGTGGCTTAGGGGAAGTTTAGCTTATGATACAGCCGAGGTCTAATGAAGTGAGATTAATCCTTAACAAATAGGTGGAGTATATTTAGAAGGCACTTCTTTTTGTATAGATTTTTTTGTGTGTTTTTCACCAATTTGGCACTGTATTGTTAAAAAGTATTGAAAAAAAACTGTTTTCAGTTTCAGAAGACATTTTGTCCTTATAGTGCCAATATAACCAAGACAAATGTAATTCATGTGCAGCTGTATACTATAAATGGAAAACAGTATTGTCACAATTGAAACTTGTGGTATGTTTTGGCATTTGAAATGTCAAAGGTATTCCAGATTTTAAAATGTTCTGTTTGCTCAGCCCTGGTTGCTGCTGTTCATTATTGTCTGGTAAGCCACCAGCTAGCATCAGTGAATGATCAGTGAACACATACAGGTGAGTAACACCTTCCAGTCCGTCAAATGCTTTTTAAAAACTCTGTTGCCTCAAGCCACAGAATAAGGAAGCATTCATCACTTGGCCTTGTCAAAGTAAACTGAGACATGTGACAGTTTCACACCCTTCAAAATGTTTATTTTTATTTATTCAGCACAGCTATGTCACACATCTTTTCTCAATCTGTGGTAGATTGATCTTTGGACAATTGACCATTTGCTAAACCAAACCCAGCTATTGTCCAATTACAGCCCAGTAACTATAACTACTGTAGACACAGCATGCCTGTCAAGCTCTTAATTTTTCCACATCGTGAAGACAGCATGTTGTTAATGGTACTGAAGAGTAAGGGCCACACCAGCAGGGGACATTTACAGGTATGTTTGCTGTTTAATGTTTTCTAGTTTGGGTACAATTGTGCAGTGGGTAGCATGATCACCCCACAGCAAGAATGTTTGGGGTTCAACCCTTCTGGTTGGCTTGGGTCATTCTGTGTGGACTTCACATGTTCTCCATGCACTCCACATGTTTACAGGGTTTGTCCAAAGTGAAAAATGCTTAATTTTAATTTGCTTGAATTTGAGTATGCTCCTTAAAAAATACTCCTTAATACTCCTTAAAAAACATAATCTAGTGTGTCATCTCCATAATCAAAAGTCTTTTAATATTTAAATTAAACAATTCCGTCATCATATTTGTTTGTTGTCTCCTGGCGTCTCACATCAGACCAGACCAGAGCTGGATTGATTAACATGAGGGTGGTTTTTCCACTCTGCTCTCTGAGACCGTCTGCTCTGTGATGATTGCTGTTGCCATAAAGGAATTCTGCACATTTCATTTTTGTTATAGTAACATATTAGATGTGATGATAAAAGGTTTGAGAGTTTGGAAATATTTGGTTTAGATACCTTGAAAGTTCTTTAAAAGGGCTTTTACTTTAATTTCACCTGTATGAACCCTGTGTTTACTTTGGGTGCTCCGATTTGTTCCCACAGTTACGTGGTTATGTTAATTGGTGACTCTAAATTGCCAGTAGGAATGGTTATCTGTCTCTGTGTCATCCCTGTGATTGACTGATGACCTGCCTAGGGTGCATCCTGTAGGAAGAGACCTGTCTAGGGTGTATCCTGGAAAGGTCGCTTGTCTCATTGGGTGTCACCCAAGCGAGTACAGAGAGCTTGACAGGCGTAGCAACAGTAATTACAGATTACAGTGTTTTGCTAAAACACTAAACCACAATCATTCTTTTGGCAAAACCATAAACAATTTTCACCTTTTTAGACACAATTTGCAGATTGACTATTTTTCAAAACTATAAACACATTCTCACACACAAACACACTTTGCACTGTGATGCCCTTGTGATGCATAATGGTGACCACTGGTGGCAAAAGTTAAACACAAATAAAGCTCAGATGTCACAGCTTACACACAACCACTCAACAATTTTCACACTTGTTGCTAATGATGAAACCAATATAAGCCAGTTCAGAGTGCACAGGTTGATAGGTTGAAGGTTGATACCAAGGATGGAAACACATTTTGAGGTGATTGTTTGATTTTGCAAGAAGAGTCAGAGGTTCTGTGAATGAACTTTGAAAATTGGAGTTTCTGTTTACAGTTTTGAGAAAAAGGTGGATGTTTTCAAGAAATGTGTTTTAGTAATTGAGAAAAACTGAAAGGGAGGCCGGGCTTATCAAATGGTAAAAATATTACTTGTTGATTCCAATGCTGTGTGGAAAAGAGGCTTAATCACCAGAGCTGTGTATATGTTTTTGGTGTACAGACCTGTCAGATTTTGCCAACGTGTACAGATCCATTGTCTTCAGAGGCCTTTTGAAAATAATACTGGATCAGCTTTCACCCACCCATGTCTATCAAACTGAAGCACTGTACAGCCCCTCAACATTTTGTTCAAAGCTGGAAAAAGCACCAAGTCTACACTCCCTCTGAGGCATGTGCGCCTGCGTGCACACTCACACAAACTGGGATGTGAAAGGCTCCAGCAGATCCTCAGGCCTGTTCAGCTCTCATCTGGACAAATCCCTGAAAGCCATGGACTGGGCTCAATGAGGGCCTTCACTGTGCCAGCTCCTCCATTCATGCTGCATCCTCTCATTCCATGAGCACTATATTCAAGGGACCAGGAAATACATCAACTCACAATACAGGAAAAATTATACATATTTCACTTGACATTTGGTATTCACATGCCAAAAACTGCTGTATGCATTCACTTCTTTTTCCTTCCCTAAAGATGTACAATAGTGTGGAATGTGTCTCTGTGCTATGCCAAACACACTATTTGTCCTCTAAAGTAACTCTGCTTGTACTGCGTGGTGCTGCTGCAGCACTGAGGGTACGAGCACCCAGCCTGTCAGCATTAAACAGGTTTTCAGTTTTACAGGCAGCAGTGCACATTGAAACCTTTCCTCTGGGGGAAAAGAGAAAGAATGGGAGTGAAGAATGGGTTCTGGCTCGTTATCATTTTGTCTCTCGCTTCAAGCCAGTATGACTCTGACCCCGACAGTGCCAGGCTTATGTACAGTATAATGCGCGGGGCCCAAGCTGTGCGTAATGTGGAATATTTCTCCACGGGTACTGATGAGGTTGTCTTGAAATCCTTGGGTCAGGGTTGCACTCATTCTACACTGGTTATTTCATGTCAGAGAGCCTCTCCTAACCTTTAAACTCATTATTTATTTAAGGACTTCTTGTTTGCCTTGTCAAGCTGCGGCCTTGCTTCTGGTGCCAGCATGTGCCCCAGTCTACATTTTTGCATCTCACAAGGCTAACCTGTATTAATATTTCAAATCAGGAAAGCAAACTGGCCCCAGTCCGTTCTTTGATTGGCAGCTGAGGTGATACAGCATTGAGAGATTTTTGATGCATTGTTACGGGGTTAGGTTTGGGCTGTTGCAAAAGAGAAAAATTAAATAAAAGCTGCAAACATTTGTCCATCAGTTTTGCATAGCTTAATTGAATAATTCCTATTTGGGTTGTGAAGCTTCAGGCTGATTCCAAGTGGCACAGATGTCCCATGAATAAAACATGGACTCTGTGAGCAAATATTAGCACTTGCAGTTCTGATTATTTTTTTGTTAATGTTGGCAATGTCAAACATGCGCTTTTGGTGTTGCTGTGCGATTGTGATTATAATTGGTCACGTTGAAAACACACAAGCTGTGACACATGACTTAAACGGGGGAAGATAGAAGCAATCCATTAAGATTTGCATGTTATTTTTGAAAAGCTTATTAGTTTTTTTCCTTCTCTGGATCACATTCACAATCAGTGTTATTTTGTAATCACATCCAAATCAGTCCACACTAATTCCATCCACTCGTACTGCATCTGTGCAGGCAGGAATCAAAATGAGATGCCAAATGTCAAAATGAGTCTGTGTGAGCACAATGCCACGTAAGTCTGTCAGAATCTAAGATTTCTGAAAAGTTGCAACAACTCTAAGACCATTTAATTTGTCCTTCCTACCAACTGCAATCCATACTTTATGTCACTTTAAATAATCACACAGATCAAGTTGAGCTGATTGAGGTACGGCTATGCATCTTAACACTGCAGTCTAAACTTTACTATCCTGTCACAGCTCGCAGGTTAGACAATGTACATTGAGAATGTTATCAGAGGTTCCGGTCATAACAATATTCAAGGAATCAAAATTGGATTTATGACCTACTCTTCCTCTTACAGGGAATTTGCCATGGTATTTTGGTGCATAACAATAAACAGTAAGAGAAACATAAAAATAAAATACCTTTTGACAGGCTATAATCACTATTTTTACAATAACAATATATCAAATAACAATGTAATGTGAAAAGTGTTTCTCAAAGTGATGAAACTTAAGAGAATTATCACCCCAACCTGCAGCCCCCCTCAGCATTACAGAGCATTTTAGTGAGTTTCAGCACACTGTTTGTGCTTCACTGTTTTGGTTCATTCTCATCACTCTCAGGCAGCTGTTTTCAGAAAAACTGCTCTAAAACCTCACTGTGAACTATCTGCTTAGCACCAAACAGTAGACAAACACAGTTAGCAACTAGCTGGTGAACACAGGGGAGCATTTAGTCAGATACTTCCCTCAGGAGTTGGTAGAGACCAAAACATGAGCGAAAAGAGAGTGAATATTGGACTTACACTCATCAGATAGACACAAACAGGACTCCAAATGAATTAAAATGTTGCTAACTACTGAATGTGTAAATAAACAACTGTTTGCTAACAAGTTCCCCATATTAACTTAAAAGGTGAGCTAGTGTGGCGCGATTGATGGCAATGTTTAGGGCTTTAAGTACAACTAATTTAAAAACTGCCATTCATGTGCAAGCATGCCTGTTTCACATAAGTATACGCTGGTCCAGTTCTCTGCTGCCTATGTGACAAACCATATCATGTTGTGGATGTTTATTTTGCACAAGCCTTTTCTCTGAATGGAGAACTTTGTGAACAGACGCTGCTGTCTGTCTGTCTCTCTCACTAGGTGGTCTGCCTTATGACAAAGTTTGTATATTGTGCTTTCCAAGAGGCCATGAGAAATGACATCCCTGTAGAAGCCCCCGAGAGAGCACATGTCTGGCCTGTGATGAGTGACTCTGTTAACACGTCGGGTGGAGACTAAAACAAAAAACAAAAAGAATACTGTCCTTCAAAATTAATAGTGCTGCACTGCAATCTTTTTATCTGTATTTTTCCCCTTGACATTCTCCTCCTACAATTTAATGATGTATGGCACTAAAAGACATTGCTGTGAAATGCAGCACAAAATAAAAACAATATTTCAATACATTTATTTGGCTTTTTCCCAAGTTAACCTCTGTAGGAACAAGAGTTAGATACAAGTGATAAAGTCTAAATGGGCTGCTTGGGGTTACCACAGTGTGATTTTATTTTGTAATGTGGACTGACACATTAGTACTTAAGTACTTTGAGGTTACAAACTCAAATGTATCACATGATGTGAATATTCGATCACATGCAAGCTGTCACAGTTGTTTCCATGGCTCACTTCAATCACTTGTCACAATCTATCAGTGGATGATGGAAATAGACATATTTTTAAATTAAGCTCTGGCTTTTTTTAAATCAAATTACAATATCTTTTTAAAAAGTTATGTTACAATAAAGGGCATATTTCAACACAGTGGTTTTTAAAATAAAAAACATCTGATCTCCCTATATTCATCTTTTAAAAGAGGTTCTATATGCATATTGTTTTCTTCTTGATGCAATTTGTATTTATCGATACCAAATAAGCAGAAATTATATAAATACTAAATATGTTGATAACACTTTCTTATTTGGTATTTATCATGACTTGGCCTTGATTTATTATGTTATTAACTTTATATTTCCAGAAACAATTCCTTAGATCATTTTACATTTGTCAATAATAGTGCATTAAAATAATAGCAGTTAGTTGTGGCACATTATACTATTTACTAGTTTTCACTTAAAACAGACTTGATATTTTTGGTAGACTATTTTCCTCAGTAGAATTCATTCTGTGGACTATTAATAGATAGATTAATAGATTTGTTTTTCTTCAAGGTAATGAAGATATCCCCAGTTTGATTACAAAACTTGGATTGGTTCTTGACAGATCTCCCATATGCACTTTCTGAACTGATGCTGATAAGGATAGCTTATTTTGCAATGATCATTAAATCTTAAGAAATACATATTTTATTTGTATTCTATGGGTTTTTACATATATTGTTTGTTTTATTTTCAGGATTTTTTTCTAATGAATTGTTGGTGTGGTATTGGTCTGTTTGGAATAGGGTTCCCCTTTTTTGATCAATTGTTCAATTTGAAAAAAATATTTGTTGTGTTTTATTTGATGCTTGACGGAGGTCCAAGACCGGAGCACGAGCTGCGGTTACATGGACAATATTTCTTCAACTCGACTGAAATCATTCTGATTAGAGATTCCAACTTTACTGTTTACATGAACGCTAAATAAAAGGGATCGATGTATGTTTACATGGCCCAAAGCACTTAATGAGAATATAACTCTTCTGACATGCACACAGTGGATCCATCCGCTGTGAAGCATCTAATCTGCAAGACATTTAACAGAAGTAGAAGGTTTCTTTGTCCATCTTTTCAAGCACTTGTTTGAACAACATGCCGTTTCAAGCCTTTTGACCATTGAGGTGTTCAACAATCTTTAAATCTTTAGAGGTATTCAACAAAAAAGTTGAAAATATCAGAAAAGCTGAAAGTATCAGCCACAGAGCAGCCATGTTTCTGTCCCTCCTGGAAACTCGTCCCCTCATGTATATATTTATTACAGCCAGAGAGAAACAATTGGATTAAGTGTTTACATGGTTATTAGACGCCACAATTTTGCCATTGAACAGTTTATCAAAGGTTTACAAACTGATTGAAAATCCCCTCTGATCGGGCAGATGAGGCATTTTTATTTGATTGGGCTAACATTCCGATTATTAGTGGAATATTAGTATTCATGTAAATGCAGCTACTGTGTCTCTAATAAACTCAGTGTGGACACTGCAGGATTTCAGTTTGTCAAATGAAACATATTAAAATTGCACTGGAAGATCAGTGTTGGATGTGTTGGTTGCTTGTCAGCTGGAGCCTGGCTGCTGTCAGCGATTGATGGGGTAGACATGGCCTTAAGTTAACTGACTGCCTCGTGTTCAAATGCTGTGTGTGGGGCCTCACTAATGAGGGTCAACAAAGGCTACAGGTCAGTAGGGGGAATCTCTCTGTCTAACTGTTATACAGGCTCAGACTCTGATTATGGAAATGTATAACCCTGGTGTATTCAGAAAAAAAGCACTACAAAGAGAGGTACTATAGCCTCCTGATACTTGCTACAAAGAGAGGGGAAAAGAACAGGAAATAAGCAAATAAATCTGAAAATTAATTTATTAATGAGGAACAAAATTTACCATGTAATATTTATATGTGGAAACTGAAAGCTAATTGAAGGCATTTTTATCTTTCTCCCTCAAGTAATTGTGTTTTTGAACCAAGACAAACTCAATCAGCTCCCCACTGAGTCACACAGCCCAAAACACTGCTTCCTAATCAGGAAAAACAAAAAAAAACAAAGTTTCGTCACTTTTTTCATTAAGTGGATAGCACCCCAAGGTGTCCTTCACCTTCCTTGCAGTGAAAATGTCCTCCTTCATGTTCTCAACGGGAGGTCTTCTTCCCTGCCCCCCCCCTTCTCTGTTGCCGTCTCTTTGACACAACTCATCCCGAGCTTGTTTTCACGTCTCCCATGATGAGGATGATAAGAGTATTGTGGCAGACGAGAGGCGTTTGAAAAATGAATTAAATTACCCTCTCCACAGAGGCTGTTTCCCCATGCTGTGTTGTCTTTATCACAGCGATGTTTACATTCATTAGCACTTGTCTGAAATGTGTCACAATCTCTTCCCCCACTTCGCTCTCACGCACCGACTACTCTTGATATCCGTTCGAGTCTGTACTGCAAACAGATGCTATCGAGCAAATGTTTTGCCTTGCTTCCATTAGAAAGGCCCAGGGCTCGGTCAAGACTTTACTTTTCAGAGTGCACAGGAGGTATTGTAGCTTCAAGAGGACCAAGCATTGGCATGTGCATTAGTCTCTCTTGCCTTAAGGGGGTCGGTTCACCCAAACTACAAAATGACATATTCTTCTTTTTCATGTTCTTCTTTTCTCTGGTGGTATCTATTCATGCAGAAAATGTACGCCACCCACATACAATGGAGATGAATGGAATATTATTTGTGGTTTGTAAAGGAGTATGTTTGCCTAATTTAAATACAAAAATGCACATTTTAGTGGTAACTTGACACGTATTATAGATTCTATTTAATTTGTTATGGATGTCTCATTTCTACCTCTGCCCAAATATAATGGAGATGAACAGAACTTTATTAAGCACAATTGGTTGATATTTCAAGAAACAGTGTCTTGCTTTGAACTACTTCCTACTCATAAAAATAGTCCCTTTTAAAACTCTATATGTACTGTACTGTAATATTTAGTAAACCACCATCAAAATTCCATTCACCTCCACGTTTTAGAGGAAGATATCAACATCACCACACAAAACTAAAACTATCTGCATGGCTAAATACAGCTAAAGTAATAATACACGTTTGTGATTTGTGTGAATTGACCCGTAGATAAGTAATTTATGAATACAATAACTCAAGGAAAATCAAAAGCTCATAGCTCCATTTCCTTTTTTGGGAAATGCAAAGATTGTGTATAGACTTGTTTGAAGGAACAGTTTGACATTTTTGAAAATACACTAAATATTAATGGTGTAAAATGTTTACATTCAGTGTTACTGACCCAAATGCATTGTGTCTATCCTTGAAGTAATTTTCTTCCTCATAAAACATTTGCCAACTCTTCTTAAAAGTTATAAAGTGTACGAGATCAAACAAAACGAGGACCCACATTTAAAAATATTGCTCCATAGCCCTTCTCAAAAACTCCACCGGGTACCTTTTAAGCTAGAAGATTAGCTTAGCACAAAGCCTGGAAGCAGGGGGGAAACCACGCTGTCCATGCTAGCTGTTTCCCCCTGCAGGTGCAGTAACTTCCTAGAGTCTGGTTGTCTGGCCACCCCATTGTGATGACGAGACTCTAGTCAGTCACTGCACCAGGCCAAGAAATAGTCCAGCACAAACCCCCCATAACATTTTAACTGTAATATATAATAATAACTCTTTAACTATTTCTGTGTAAAGTAGGTCTGTTAACTGGGTTGCTGTTTTCACTCCAGCTGATTTGTTCTGTATGTCTTGACTTATTGCTAACTCTTAGTTCACTGTATTTTGTGTTGCGAGGATGTCAGTTTGGGTGTTATGTGTGTTAGGATTCCAACTTTAAAAAAGCACATAAAATATAGTTTTCCTGGAAGGAAATAATTAAATGGTTTCTTTGAATTAAAGAGTACACACCCCCACAGACACACACGCTCCGCTCCCCTCTGCCAAAGCTCAATCCCATTCCTAGCATACCTCTGCCGTCCTCTGTATTTGATCGGATAGATTGAGTCATTAAGCCCATCTGACACGAGCAATGGCCTTCCATGGTAAGAGTCAGTTTGGCCCAATGTGGAGACGTATGGGCCTCCTTGATGAAGGGGCCGCCTCAAGCAGGGTGGTAGAGGTGGGGGGAGGTGGCATTAGAGGCTGTCAGCAGGCATGGACTGGGGTCATTCCACGCCAGGCTTTATTAGGTCCCCATCAGCAAAATGCTGCCTGTCAGGCCACGCATTGAAATAGAGGAGGGCTCCTGGTGAGCCTTCTGCCGCTCAGCACCAACTTTCTGGCTCGATGGTCACGATCAAACCCGTCTGGCCCAGCCCACAGCGATGCCTTGTGTCACTCCATTAAACAGAATGTATTACTGGTTTCACGCCACATTAAGGAGGTGACAGGGAAAGTCAACTTGACCTTGAATTCCTTCTCAGATGTGTTAATCAAAAAAACTAATCAGATGTCAGAAATAAGATGACACAAAGTTAATGAGGGTTTGCCGACAAGTCAAGTCAAGAGTCAGTTTTAATAATAAATATAATAATAATAAACCATACCACCCAAATAAAAACTATTTGCGGATTGTGCTACATAGTGATCTAAATCTAAATCTGCTTCTAGCTGCTATGGCTCCCGAAAAAAATCCCATCTGCATGTTTAGCCGTCAGTATTTTGGTTTGTATGGCCAAATAAAAGAGGATAAAATCTTCTAAATATTTATCAGCCCAAGAAAGCAACATCTTGGCCAAAATAAACTGGAGACAAATACCACATTCCCTCTGTCTCATGACACTATAGGTGCACACTGATGATTTTGCCTAAGCATTTCTCAGAAATGTTGAATCCAAATATATATATATATATAGAATTGTTTTTTTTAAATCTGGAAATTACAACTGTGGTCAACCTTTAAAATTCGGTCTACCTGATCATAACAATTAACTTAAGCTTTTTGTGGCCCTTACTGGCTTCACTGCTGTGCTCTCTATGTAAGGTCTAGTGACATTCATACACTGTGAGGGGGAACAAAAATGTGGGACCAAGTGGACGGACTCCATCAAAATGATATAACTTCATTTGAAAGGAAAATAATCAAGTGCCTGGTGGATCTCAAAGAGCAATATTTGGTTTGGGCCTTGTATATTTGAACAGCGAAGCTGAGTATCAGCTGCAGAACAGTGTACGTGTCGCAGATAGAGCTCTCACTGCCCCTTCTTCCTCAGAAAACACTGCTGTCAACATCTTACAACAGTCATAAGTTAAATGATAGCCTTGTGTAGTACATTTGAATATTTGATATGCAAGTATTTACAATTTACATTTATATAACATTTATATAACATTTGTATATTAGTTATGCAAAGGCATAATGCTGGTTAAGTCATATACAATTTTCTACTGATCGCATTCAACAAGAACATGTTAGACAAAACCACATTTACTGTAGAGTGGAGTGGGTATTTTTATTAGCAATGCTAGTGACATGGCTCTATGGATAGCAGTGTCAGTCAGCTGTTCCACCACATTGGTCCAGACTGAAATATCTCAACTGTACAGATGTTCATGGTTACCATGAATAGAAGGATGAAGCTTTCTGATGGAGGTGATCCCACAACCTTTTCCTGTATTGACATGAAATGTGGTACAGATATTTGTGGTGCCCAGAGGATGGATACTGATGTCTCTGTTGTTTCACTCATTTTACATGTAGAACTAACAGCAGGTCAAAATTGTTTCTCAACGTCTACTTGATGGATTGGCACAACATTTTGTACAGACCAGTAAAACCGCCATACAAGAAAGACAACCTGACTGCTTTTCCACCCACACCCAGGATCCAATAACAAACTCACTCTGCAAATTCCCCCGATGACAGCCGGTTCCTAATAAGTTGATGGCCCCACTGCTTCTGTATGTGGGCCAAGGCAACGAAACCAGAGAACACTCAATCTATGCTACCAGTGCCAGCTTGGGCCATGTCCCTCTTAACCATCTCTCTGGATCCAATTTACCCCACCACACTACTAGAACAGTTATTTGGATTTGGCATCATGCAGAAGAATCCTTTCAAGCCACGAGAAAATGTTGTGCATCACTTGTGCAGCAGAATATACTGAATATTGTAAGCCATTCTGCCCTTTAAAGGATAAATTGTGAGTTTTTTTCTTGTTGGTTTCCCATGTTACATATACAGCACATGACACTAGTATCAGTTGAAACATAGTTGTAGTGTTTAGCATGTTTGCAATACACTTAACTTGTGGGGCTGATTAAAACATAATATAATTGACTTGTTTGACTGGTTGAAGATTTGGCCCCTATCATGTTCTTCTTAACCATTTGGTAAAGAATATTTTCACTTGTACTTAACTCTCAGATGAAGGCAGATGAAGTATGTTGGTCCCAAAAACGGGCGCACACTGTTTTTCTGAACCTTTCCAGGTTGCTTCATTCCAGGAGGTTAGCACCAGATCCTCTTGTGGCGTGTGTCATGTTTATGGAGGAATATTTATAGGTAATCATATATTTTTGTGGTCTTACAGAACAGAGTGACATTAATGAATACACCACCTTTTTTTTTACTGTGAGAATGAACACACAGCGAGGTTGCAGACCAACATGAGCTTCAATGCAAGTCAAAATTGTCAAAATGTATCAAAATTCAAATCCATATTACTCTATTATGTAAATAGTATTTAAGAAATTAACATGTAATTGTTGCTTTATATACATGGCATATATCAGGAATTATCAATAAGTTATATATTTGAAACTGGAAACTGCCTTAGCGCCACCCTGATGTAAGCAAGAAAGTCAAAAAACATTTGGTGAATAAAGAAATAGAATTTCTTACTTTGAGAGAGCACAGATAGCAAAATGAAGACGCACAGCTCTTGTCTAGTACACTATGCTTTAAGATGGTAAAGATAATATTGCTAACATTGTGTTTTTAGGACAAAATTCCAAGGAATACAAATGTTCCTGATTGTAAACATTAACCTCTACACTCTGATCACTGGGGGTGGTACAACTTCTGCCTAAAGGCTGTGTCCAGATTAAAGAGAAAAGGAAAACTTGCTTGTGTTATAATACAAGTCATTGATGCTCTATAGAAAACCACAACAAAAATAAAATCCATCAGCTGTTGTGCTATTGCACAGGTCTTATGTAGGTCTACAAAGATTGCACTGATATTGTGATTTTATTTTCCTAAAAAATGTTTCCTAATATGCTACATGTAAAAAATTAAAATGATCTGGTTTCCCTCATCCATAAAAAGAGATGTTTTTAAAAATCTATGTACATTGTTAAAAATCTACTTTTACTGTAAATAGACAACTGTTTGCTAGAGGCATTTTTAAATTCAGATAAAAAATGTTTTGTGTCCTAACGACCTAAGTGGTCGTGAACAAAAATAATTTTATCATTGCTTTTTGAACAATTAAAAGGTTAATTGCTTCCTTTTACTACACATGTTTTTGATATTACTTATATTTGACGTTCCTATCTCATCCACTGAAGTGAACTTCTGAACAACAATAGCGTGTTCGCATTCTGATTAAATTAACCATTCAAACCAGGCCAACCAACCACTTTCACTCAAGGAACACACGATTATCTGCTACCTAGTTACTGTAAACAACATAAAATGCTATTTGTGGCATTTGCAAAAAGGCTCTAAATATGCACAGAGAAATTGAGGTGACAAACAAACTGTAGGCTGCAAAGCTGTGCACCCTGCTAAAACCACAAAGCGCTGAACACATACTTTTTTTTTTTGTGCCCTGATGAAAGACATGTGATTAATACGATCTGTGGCTGACCTGGACGGGCTCCTGTAACTGTACCTTGAACACATGTTTTTGCTGAGGAGTTGAAAGATGGCACTCTCGGGGCCAGAATTGACTGCCTCCAACCTTGAGAAGACATTACTCTGATTTACTTCCCCTCTCAATTCTGCTGCAACTGTTATGTGCCTAAAGGCTCCAGCGGAGAGGGTTAAAACTGAGAGTTAAGAGGGGAAACACAGGGAGACACAGAGAGCAGCCCAAGCATTGTTTATTTTCACAGGAACATTCCAGGAGTTGACAGCTATTCCCTTGTCTGGAGAGCTGAATCGCAGCACAATTTTCCAGACTCCAGACACAGTGTGTGAACTCCACTAAGACTAGTCTGGGACAATGAAGAATGAGTCTCTTATTCACACTTCCTACTGTGATGATAGTGGCTGAATACTGACTAGGAAGGGTTACATAGCTTTCTTAACTCATTCATGGAAACACAGCAATGAGGTGAGAGATAACGTGAGGAGAGAAAAAAAATAAAAACATAAAAAACATACATTTCTTTAGGGAATAATTTCAAAATGCAGTCATTCCTTCCTGTGTGCTCTACTGTGGCTCACTGCTGTTTTCTTCTAAGAGGAAAGACAAGCTAAGGCTTTTTCTTGGCTGCTACAGTGAGTTGACTTGCTTGAGATCTATATTTGAATTCTAGGCTAGCATTCCAGTGTCCACTCTCCACGTGGCTGCTGCACCAGACTCTCTAGAAATGTCAGGGTAACCAGATCGTTACACACTTGAGTCCAGTTACACCTCCATTAACGACCGTGAAAAGGATCCACACGCTGACCCCAGAAAAGAGCCCCGAATTAGCATACATATTTAAAGAGCCTGGTCTTTGGTTGCAGGAAGGTGTTTCACAAGATTCACACCCAAGCTCTCGCTGCACGTTCACTCGTCAGATTCAGACTGAAGCAAGAAGCAAGATACTTACTGTCAATGTCCATTGAAAATTATTAAAGGAAATGTATTAATATATATTTAATAGTTTGATATTTTGGTAAATATGCTTATTTGCTGTCTTGCTGGGAGTTAAATTAAAATATTAACACCACTCTGGTAAATATAACTGAATGAAATGCGAGGAGAATTTTTGAACCAGAAAGGCAGAATTAATCACACCAATGTTTCGTGTTGATTTCAACTTTGGTAAACTTTGACATGCAAATTTGCACTGTTGAGCAATAGCAAGCCGTCTTGACAGTGCTGACATTCTGACAAGTTTTAAATAGAGGAAGCTATCGTATTAGTTGTGTTGCACTGTTCACTTTTATTTTTTAAAAGAGTGATTGTTTGCAGACAGTTATGGGACAGGAGTCGATGGTACAAATACGTCTTGAATAAAATTTTTAAGCTTACTGTTCTGTTAGCAACCGCAACTAGCACTCTGCAAGTCTGGCCTGCTAGCGAGTTGATGGTTACCTTGCCTGAAGTTCACCAAGCTTCCGTACATACCTATTTCTAATGGAAGAGCGAATGTCACTTTCTGGTGTGACTGCCACTTAACGCTACAGCCAGCAGCTAGTTAACTTAGCATAAAGACAAAACAGCTAGCCAGGCTCTGTCTGAAGGTAAAAAAACTACAAAAAATCCCACTCACTAATTTACTTTTTTAAACACTGGTAAAACCATTATTGATTTTTATATGAATTAAACAAGATGCAAGGTGTTCATTTGTGAGCATTAATAGGCACATCGTGCTTTTTACCTTCGGACAAAGCCAGACTAGCTATTTCTTCCCATTTCCAGTCTTTATGCTAAGCTAAGCTAAACAGCTGCTGGCTGTAGTCCTATATTTGGCATACAGATATGGGAGGGCTATAAATTATCTAATTCTCGGCTAATAAGCGTATTTCCCAAAATGTCAGACTATTGCTTTATATAATTGCTTCTATTGTTTGTTAAATGCTTAGCATAAAACTGACTGCATTTTTTAGACGCTTTATCCGGAGGTTGAATAGGATCTGGGATAACCGAAAGTTTCATACGGGTACATTCTGGAGTTTGCTTACAATAGAAATGTAGAGCACATAGCCCTGGGCTTGCATGATGACTCCTAGGACATCCTTGAGCAGGAATGTTCAGGGGGGGGAACTATGTTATTTTCTGAAAATTTAAATATATCTTCCAATTTAAAGTTAGTTTTGAGGCACTTCAAGGTGAGTAGGGATGTGCAGTTGCTGGCTAAGTAATGATGCAAGCATGATGCAACAGAGAAAATAGTGCAGGCTCACACATAATGAAAGTTTCTGGTATGTTCAGTCTCTGAGGTTGAGGGGTCAAACAGTTAATCCATATATTCCTGGGGGCTTTGGGTGTTATTACATGATGGAGCTGTACTCCTCTGCATCGTCTAAATGTTCCCCATTGTCATGAACTACAATAACTTATCATTATGAAGGACATAAACATTCTGACCTCTGCTCTCTCATGTCTGCTGGTCAATCACAGTATGTATAAATATATGTTTCAGCCTATATCCATTATCTCTACCATCTGGAAAATCAAGTAGCAATACATATGATTTATGTTTCCTATCAACAAACTCCTCTTTTCTTCAGCTTTAAGCCTCATGCAGGAATTGTTGTGGACTTAGCAAGTGAAAAGGAACATTATCAGTGGACTATTAAACAGTGTTCTGCCAACACGAGGTGGTGAGAAAAAAACAAAGGCCTGTCTTAAGGCGAGCTTGTAGGAAATGTTTTCTTTTTCAAAGTGTGTTATACCCCCCGGTGATTAAAAAAAAGGGACCAGAAAGAAAGAGGGCGAGTTGCTAAAAAGCATGAAAAAAAGTTTACTCAGCCCCAGGTGCATGGTGTCCCCTGCTGATGTCTTTTCACAAACACTTTGTTCATTTTTCTGGTTGATGGGGTGGCTGGACAGCTTACTGGACGGCTGCCTGGTCACTGGGCCAGTTCCTGAGTGGAACATCAAACTACCATGAACTGCACCCCGTCCCTTTTCTCTAACCCTTTATGCCTCCATGTAGTGTGACAAATCAGACTGAGATTTAGATGTTGAATAAAATGAAAAATAAGATGAAAATAATACTTGAAGTGTCCAGTAAGTTGAGGGTTTTTGTCTTTGCCCCAGTAGGTGACTTCTTTGCTTTGGTAAAAAGAGGAACACTTGCCTCCGCTGTGCGTCCCGAATATCTGATAACCAGTAAATGGACGCCACCTCTGGGCACTGCGTTTGTCTGGCCAAAGCCCTCAGGGCTCAGTGGGTACTGCGTCTCACTGCTGGCTCAGACACGCCATTCTCTGTTTGATTCTTTTGTTTCAAAGAGCCTTGCTGGGTGTAAGCCGTCTCCTCTAATTGTTTGGTGATGTTGCAGACGGGTAGGGGATTTGCAAAAGTGTGTTACAAGCCTATCCCCATCATCCCTCCACAGCTACAGCTGACAACAGCTCCAGCAGAGTGGCTGCTGCCATCTTCATTTACAGTTTGCGCATGTGAATGTTAACAGCCCTCTATTGACGGTTCTGTTCAGTGCAGATCAGCAGGGGTCAATTAATGAGCGGACCCTGACCATCAGATCCCAATTATGGCTTTCAGAGCACCCCTCAAATACCCAGCTCCATTTGCCTGATAATTGTGTAATTAGAGTTTGTATTGTAATTGAAGCACCAACAGGGACATGTATTATTCTCCTGTTTCCTCATTTGCTAAATTGCAGCAACATTTTTGCTAATGATGGTCTGAGGCGTGCACTTATCTGCATTATTTATTAGCCTCTTGCTGCCTGTTGGAAATATACTATTTTATAATTTAATACCTCATCTTAATCTCGTGATCTTTAATTTAAAAGAGATCATCATGCTTTACAAATTGATCATATGTTTTAGATGTACAATCCTAATATGAAAGGTAACTAGTAACTGTAGCTGTAGTAGGTAAATGTAGTGGAGCAAAAAGTACAATATTTGCCTCTGAAATGTAATAGAAGTATAAAGAAGCATCACATGGAATTACTCAAGTAAAGTACAACTTCTTTAAAATTGTATTTTAGTATAGTGTGTTGTAGATTAAATGTCTTTAGGTCTACATGTACGGTAATAGCATTTTGGTGATGTCAACAATTAAAAATAAGGCATAATAATATCCTGATCACAAAATTATAGACGGCTGAGTTACTTTAATGCACTGGACCAAGACCTTCCATTTGTCAGTGATAAGCACTTCCTCCAAACACAATGCCTGATTTTCCTTTGGTACTCTCCCTAACCTGTATCTTGTGACAGCCGTCCCCATCATGATGTCAGTAAACGTATGCCTCTGCCCTTGTTTTCTTTCTGTCCCATAAATGTTTGACAAGACAGCCTTATTAAGGGAGAGGAATGTTATTTTCCACTTTTTAGACTTCCTCAGGTACATTGTCTGTCACTGTCCCTTCAATAAATAATGGGTTGTACCACCATTTCCCATACTGTGCAGCCTCATGACATTAATATGAATACACCTTTGACTTGACATGGAGTAATGAGATATTTGACAGCTGTGACAGTCATATAGCTGATGGTGCTGCAGTGTGCCTATAGTTTGGTTCAGTATGCTATGCAATCAAAATCTTGAATAGACATGCCAGGAGAGTGAATTCCTCAAATCAGCGCAACTGTCCATAACAAATTGCATATGGCGCACTTAGCTTATCTTGGACACACATGGAAATCAAACCACAGCCTAGAGAGAGAGAGAGAGAGAGAGAGAGAGAGAGAGAGAGAGAAATTAATTCTAATTGGGATATTTCTGCAGGACTGGGGAATGACTTAGTAAATGCTGCTCTGGAGCAATGTTTTTGATGGAGCTGGAGCCCCATATGCTGTACTCAGGAGCACATCTGTGCCCAGTGCCCATGGAGAAATCCCCTGGCAGAAAAAACTTCAATAGATACTGCAAGGAGGGGAGGAAGAGAAAGTAAGTCACCGCAAGCATTATTATGTCAGACGGCAACAAATATCCATCCTAATTGCTCCACAATTGTATTAAACTAGCTATTATGTACCAATTAAATTTGTTTAAGCCCCAGCTCCAGTTACAGTTTTCAGCGTGACTAATTTAAAACAAGGGAGCAGGAAAACCCCGGGCAGAAGCTTTCCCTAAGCTGGAGCTCCAGCTCCCCCGCCATGACTGTATTTAGAGTGTCAGTCAAGGGAGAGTCAGAGGCAATCATTCAGGCAGCCTTTTTGATTCAACCTATTCACTCCTATAAGCCCTTTATCTAGACTGTCTCTGTGTAGGTCCAATTATCCCAAAGTGCCATGCATTTGCTCCAACAGAAAAAGAGGCCAGTCTTCCGAACATTGGGCTCTACCCATGTGTTGTACATAGTTGCAAGACATGAATGATGGTTTACATACATATTCATAGACATGTATACACAATTTACCTTTAAAAGTGCCAACTGCAAAAAGCTTCAAAAATCTAGCAGTGGTTACGCTGTTACGCTCCTTAATGAAGGTCTGTTTAGATTGTTTTGGCCAAAGTCCAGCAACACTGAAGCTGTTTCTGCCTTCCCACTCAGGTCATTAGAGGTGAGATGCAAACTGATGAACACAAACTACAATAATGAGCCATGAAATGAAAGGGAAATTAATTGGACCACAATAAAGAAAAGATTAACAGAGATGGATTATCCAGTCTGTTTGACTGTTTTTAGCAGCTTTAAAAAAACTGAACAGTGAAAGCAGCTGTTAAAATTGTCGCAAAGTCATACTATACACAGAGCTCTACATACTCGCAACAATACTTTTTTTTTTTAATATCCGGCTCTTTAGCTGCTAAATGCTTCACTACGTTCACCAGCTAGTTTCCAACTTGTCTGCTGTTGGTGCCGCTGCCAAAAAACCAAACTATGCAGGGTTGCCAACTTTGGGTACCTGGCTGGAGTGAGATTTTGATGCCATAGCCCAAGGGCTTAATCATGCATACGTGCACATGCACTTTATCACGTGCACTTATGGACTCAATTCCCCCTCAGGGTTTAAAAAAGTAAGCACCTTACACATGTGGCGAGAGTGGGACCTTATTTTGTAAGATTTAAAGACCCTGGGAAATACTCACAATTTCACAACATTAAACACACTAACCATAGAAAGGGCACACAGATTCGGGTGATAATTGTCTGTAGGTTCATCACTACAAGTGACCTCAAATTGATACAAATTTATTATAAAAATAGCGATTATTGCTGCTTTAAACCACTTTAAAGCCTCCACAGCCACATGTCAAATGTTATTTAACATTGCATTTGCATTTAACACTCAGAAATAGAAACATATTGGTTTGTAAGCAGCCAGCCTACAATTGTTAAGTATTTACTCCCCATCAACAGCTAACTCTAGCACACAGTCCCATCCTGACAGTTTGGGTACCCTACAACTCAGAACATAACCAGGTAATTCCTGAATGTAGGCTTATTAGTGGCTTACACTAGCAAGCCAACTACAAACACACAGCATGAGGTGTATTTGTAGAATTCTCTCTTCTTTTGTAGAATCCAACTGCCAGCTCACACAGCAGCTCCTGTATCAAGCAAACACTTTTTGCTACTGAAAAAAGTAATTATATTACTATAACAATTTCTTTAGTAAGTAATGCTTTACTGCCCTACACTTTTATTCTCACATTTATTGTGAAAGGGACTAGGCATACAGTAGTATAACACACTTCTCTGTTGAACCATGCTGCACTGTAACTCAGTCCTGTGCAGTGAGTTAGTGTAGTCAAGTGTATACACAAGAGGCAGCAGCAAGTCTCTGCCCTGCTGCAGGCTGTCAGGGCTCATCTCATGCTGACACACTCGTGGCCTTTGAGGCGTTCAGTAAACTACTTCAGGGGATCTCAGACTGACCAGGACACTGGCAGAGAGGAACTCCAGTAGAGTTCAGGAAATGTTTTTGTTCAACAGTTGCATTTGGACATGGTTATCTTGTAAAGTGCAGTTTTAATGACAGGAAAAGCACAACAATCCTCTTAAACTCTAGCTGTCTTAAGCTCAACAGTATAACAAAAGTCTTCAGTGTTGGGCCAGCCAAAGCAGTTCACCAGTGGAATAATTTGACGTAATTAAAGACTGGAAACATTTAATGAAAGTGCAAAATATCTCAAATCTACCTTAGACAGCAGTTCCAGCTATCACACAATCAGCACAGTTTGCCTTTTGCACAGAAGCAATAATGAGTACAGATCTGACTCATAAAACCTTCATTGTTTCAAGGCGCTTGGACTGCTCCATGTGGGGTTAAGGAGTACGTGCAGAGTGTTTCATACTTTGTATGGACTGCAGTCTGTCTGCCAGAAGCAATAGCACAAGTGATTATGTCTCATTACGCCAACCATAGACACTTGTCTACTTTCTTCCCATTGTCCTTGAGTGGTTTGGCTCCCAATTACTAAGTTTGTTTTTGGGGGATATGTGAGAAAACCACACTTTCTCTGTAGCCTCGAGTGAGAGTGACAGTGAGGAAGTGCCAGAATGGAAAGGAATTTGTTCAGGAGGAACAGACGTCAATCACAAAAGTTAAACACAACAATCTTATGCTGCACGAAAAAATACATTTCAAGTGGATTTTGTAATATGCTCTATTTGCAGGCCAGTTTGGAAAAAACATCATGTTTAAAACATAATTTTAATCACTAAAATGGTAATTAAGCTGCATAATCTCTGTTCTAATTGAACATTTCTTTTAATTCAATGAAGTAAAAAAGTACAACACAGTCTTCAAGGGTGTTAACTTTTGCAAGGTGTTGAGTTGAAAACATTTTATTCTCAACCATATAATTAATGCCCAGGAATCAGGTGGCAGGATATCATATCATGTTAACCTCTAAAGATCGAAGCTGCTCTGCATGGATTTAACTCCTGAAGGGGATTATTGAGCTTTGCCGAAGTTTTATGTCAAGACAGGAAATTCACACCAGGATTAGAAGTTAATACTTCTGACTGTTGCTGATGGACATAGCTGGGAAGTTTAGATGCCTTCTTCTTTCTCTTCCTCTTTTCCTCTCTCCAGCTCTTTCTCTCCCTCCCATGTCGTTACTGTTTTTGGTATTGATTGCCTGCTGCCTCTTAAATTATGCATTCTGCAGCTCGGTTCGGAGGGCTCCCAGGTGGGTTTGTCAAAGGGATAAGACACATGTAGTCGGGCAGTGTGGCTGGGAGCGTCAGAAATCCATACAGGTCACAATCATGTCACCCCATCAGTTTTAATCAGCCAAAGCTGAATACAAGCTGGTGACAGGGCTTAGAGGTATAGGGGATGTGCCTCTGCCTTGGCTGTTCCCTCGACACACAGGATCTGGTTCAATACTGCCGGATGCCACTGACAGAGACTCATTATGGCTTGCCGTTGGGTTGGATGATGAGACATACTGGTCTGGGCCTGTTTGACAGTGTGTTCCCATGCCACAGTGCAATTTGGGCTTGATTGGTTTATCGGAGTCTTCATCATCCTCTGCAGGTTTTACACTGGGTGTAATGATGCATTGTGTTACTGTACTGTGGTTTCCTCGCATGAGAAAGATTGTTTAAAACTTGACACCAGTTTCCCAAACAGGGTTTGTATAGATTTTTTACAAAAACATCTATCTAGACAAGTCAGTAACTGCACTGTTTAGGGTGTGGATCTGTCAAAAAGTAAATACTTGATTTGTTAAATACAGTATATCTTTCAATGAGTGACATTTGAACTAGGTTAACACCAATAACATCATGATGAGTGTACTTGACTCATTGCACCATATTAGTTCAACATGTAAGCATGCTAACTCTTGTTCATTTGTGCTAAACACAAAGAACAGCAGAGACTGGTGGGTATTTAGTTATAAACCAAAGCACTGGGTAAATAAAAAAAATGTCCCAATAATCAATACAATTCTCAAAATTCATCCTGAGAGCGACATTAAGGGCTACACCTAATTTCATGGCAATACATTCAACAGTTGAGACAAAACAGCAAATGTCAACCTCATGGTGGCACTAGAGAAAAAGACCGAGGATCACCAAATTATGTTGGTCTCCTCTTCTGGGGACCATGAACACTTGTCCAAATTTTCATGGAAATCCATTGTGTAGATGTTGAGATATTTCGGCCTGAACTAGAAGTAGTGGACCCACCGACAAAGCCACTCTGCTAGCGTGACTAATAAAGAATACCCCACCTAGATCTTTTTCAAAGATTAAGATAATTACAATTTTAAAAAGTCTGCACACAAATTTTAATAACTTCCTAAAGTATAATTTTTTTGGAAAATGTTCCATATTAGGTTACATACAAACTCCACAATCCTTGTGCACAAATGGTGGGTGAAGACAATGTAATCAATGGATGCGAAGGGCATCATGTTACGGCTGGGTCTCGCCATGAACCTTCCCACGGAAGGGCGAGTCTCCAAAGCAGGCCAGTGTTCCTTTGATGACAACAGTCACGCAGCCCGGAGTGTTGCAAACTTAAAGGACTGAAAACACAACAGGGTCAAAAGAGCAAATCCAGCCTTCTGTTCTTGCTGCCTTTATTGTGAGGTTTGCGCAAGGCACGGTGTGATTTCTTTAGCACTGCAAATGAAAAGAGGCTTGATTTTCACAGGCCAGCTGACCTGCTAAGAACAGGTGTGTCTCAGATACAGTTTCACACTTTTATTTCTCTTTCCAGTACACTTCCCAGCTGACGATACTGCTGCCTGATCCAAGTCCTTATCAGGATTGAAATAAAGGCTAATCAACAGTTAAGGTGAATTTCTTCATTTTTCATCTCTTTAAAAGAACTGTCTTTTTGAAATATCTGTGGCTACTGTGCCCGAAAAAGTTACAGGAACATCACCTGGAAACGTCAATCACTTAGGTAGATCAACTTTGCTTTTTTAAATTGTTACTATTTCCGTTGAGTATGTAACAATATATGAACAGAGTGATCTGCATAAAGCTGTCTCATGTTTCCACCTTGGGCTTTGGAAGGGAAATACCGGATCTCTTCCTGTAAAGAGATATCAGGTGAGGAAATAACCATTTCAAGTCCTTTGTAAAGCAAAATGAAGGTCCTTTTTCAGGCCTAAAGGAGTGGTGTATAGAAAAAGTCTCTAAACACGTTTTGTCATGTCCTTATCTTGATATAACATACAACAGTTAATACTGGGTGTTGTATACTACAAATTTACAGTAATTTGAAGATGGATTCCAGCTTAAAACGTTGAGGGTGTGTGCGTTAAACTCTGCATCACTGCATCATTTGAAACACCAAATCAAGAGGAATAAGTTCTTCTGCTGTAAAGGCAGCATGTTGCAATTCCAAGTGGGATTGCTGGTTACGTACCTTCACTTTGTCAATATGTCCTGCCTGTTATGACACTTTATGTAAGCAGAAACAAGCCTGGGAAGCAGCCAGAGACACAACATCCTCTGCCACAGGGCGACTCTCTCTGACCCTACATACAATGTACTCAAAATAAACCTACACATGAACAAAGAAAAAAATGAAATGTTTGTTCAGACTCTTATCTCAAGCTGTACATTTCCTTTGGGGTCATGCAAAGTGTGCTGGATGGTTTATGTTTGGACCTGTAGGATGCATTACCGAGCCTTCAGGAAGATGTGCACAGCTCACTTCCCTCTGCAGACTCCCAAGACGAGTCTAAGGATACGGTATAAGCAGACTTTAACCTGATATATAGTAAAAATAAAATAATATAATTACAATAAAATAAAAAATAGGGGCTTAGTAACACATTTGCTGTAGTATGAAAAGCTACACTACAACAATTGGTCACCTTGACAAGTCATTTAATCCGGCCTTGTCACCAAAGAAAATAAAAACTGAAAACAATGACCACTCATTTGATTCAATTCAACCATATCAAGGGTTTTAGTAAGGCATGTCTTTTTCCACACTGGTTATAGCTTTGTATTCAAACAGATAAAAGCTCTGGAAGGTACATTAGTAATTAGCAATATGACAATTAGTATGCTCAACACTGCAGAATTAAACATGCATAATGCATAATGACATAATATATCTATGTGTTACACCACATCCATTAAAATTAGCTTCAGCTAACATATTGTTTATCCTGACCAATGATATTTTGTACAGTCACTCCAGAACATGTCTCAGAAGGTGAGTACTCATCTTGTTCTGTACTGCAGTGATCTGGGATCTATTCTTAACCAACTTAAAGTCATAAGAAATGTAAAAGCCTTTAGTTTGTAGAAGTAAAAGTGAAATCAAAGTAAAAAAATATTTCACTTAAGTACAAAACTTTACTTTTAGCAGTTTGATAAATATAGATCTTAATGTCTATAGCAGACATGCGCGCACACACATGCACATCCACAAAGAGAAGCAGTCATGGGGCAATAACCTATGGAGCTGCCCTGTGTCTCCGTCTCCACCTACCCCCGTCTCACATGACTGTGATGACCTCATTCCACCTGAGTCAAGCTCCCAGCTGCCTCCCAGAAAGCCTCCAGGCCAGAGACGAGTGGTGCCAACCATAATCTTCCACGCCCTCAACCCAGTCTCCTGAGCTCATTGTCATCACGTCACCTTCTTCACAACCAACCACGTCAGAATGAGGCTGGGTACATTAAAAACATGTTGGTGTTTCTTAAAAACCTAAAACCTGCATAACAGAGTTACTTAGGTGCAGTTCCACAGCACCAGCTGTTCATAAATTCATTCTATAACTGAGCTAAATGGAGATTTACACATTATCAAAATAAAATAGGTTGAAAGGGCTGCAACAAACAGTTTGAACAAACTAGTTCTTCCGTAGAGATTAGTTAGCACATATTTATACCTAGTAACCTGTTGTGTAGCTAATTTAACTAACTGACAAAACAAACATTAGCTTGCTAATACCTGACCAGTTAATATTGAAGTTAAAAGAGGTACTATTAAATATAGTCAATGAATCTGACCTGATGCTTAATCAAAATGCTGTTTCATGTAAACTTATAATTGATGTAAACTTAACTTAAAATGACTAATTAACAAAAACTAAAAAAACATATGTGAGACTAAAAGCATAGGTTAGCTTAGCATATTCCAATTTTAGCAAACTCTTTACTAGCTAAGTGTTACTAGTGCTACCAAAGGTAGTTTGAAAGTAGGTAGTAGTGACAAAGAACTTAGGAAGGACTCTAATTTTAGGAATAGTTGAGGTGACTTGTTTTTTTGTTTTTTTTTACAACACTATTAGCAAAGTCCAGGCATTACATCAGCGTCAGAACTGAATCTCTTGAAGGGCTGTACAAAATTGAAGTCATCAGTAATAAGTGGGACAGTTTACTTTGGCAGGCTGTAAAATACACAGAGGTGTTTTTTATATTAGTCATGTCACTTTGACAGGTAAACAACACCAGCTTTGCCTCACCCCAATTACTCTTTATTGGACTGTAAAATGTTTAACGGCTGTAAAAGACAGGCAAGTTCTGAAGATTAACTTGAGATGTCCCAGTTAATGTTTTCAAACGTAAACATTTCCAGTTCGTGACAGCAATAACATCATTGTTAGCTTGGAGCGGAAATCAACCATGAATTACACAAAGAATTATCAAATTAGAGGATTCATAAACATTTACAACCAGGGCAAATAGAAAAGCATGGCTGGGAAGACTTGGACCGTGGCCCTTCTCCTGTCCAAATCATGTTTCAGGTAGTGAGTAATCCTCTTGTCTCACCACTTCTCGGACTGATGTTGCAGCTTCAGTGAAATCACCCTTTCTTGGCAGGTTTACCTGCTGTAGAACAAGCCTCTCTCCTATTACAAAAGGCTGGGCTTAATAAGCGTCCAGGCTATATCAGCGCTGTATTCAATTTCCTCAGATCTTGAAAACACCGCTGTAAAAGTAGCTGAAATTTACTGCTTTGCCCCTCAGGTTTTCTTAAAGGGAGATTCCCTTGTGTTGGTTCTTTTATTCCTGCCAGAAATATTGCTTTGCACTCTTCATTGGGCCTGTGGGAGAAATATGGAAATTTCACAGTAAGAAGTTTAAAAGCAGTGCAATTGAAGTTGGGCCAGGGTGAGACGGCTCCATATCCCCCATGTCCTGCAGCATTAGAGGCCCCCAAGCCACATTTGAATCTGCATGCTAAAACACACAAGCTTAATTGGACCCGGCTTTAGTCAAAACTTTGAAAACTTAAGCTGTACATATGAGTGAATATGCATTTGCAATTGTACAGTGCAGGTCTCAGAGGTATCATACTAAATTGAACAGTTTTATGCTGTTCTAAATTTCATTTAGTCTACTGTATTTTTTAACACTTTAAGTTGTGGTAAACTGTAGCCATCCACGTAGGAGCTGTTTTGGAGCTTTTAATTATATCGCATAATTGTTATCAGCAGATACAGTTTGCCTGGTTGTCGATGTAATTTCCATTTTTTCAGAGCACTTTAAAGAAATAGTTTGACATGTTGGCTAGTTAAGCTAACTTGCAAACAAGACAAACAAGATCATATTAATTAGTGTACATTTGAGGTGCTCGTAACCCGATTTTACTACCTTTCGGACGGAGCGAAGCTAGCTATGCTAAACTAAGCTACCAGTGTCCTGGCTGCAGTTTCATATTTAACAGAGCGGTAGTTTCAAAGTTTATTCTTCGGAAACAGTTATAACAATTTATAAAGCAATCTCAGCTCAAGGTCCATTTAGTAGATGCTCTGGAGCATCACATGAGTAATGACTAACAATAACTGGTAGTTATAACTAACTCTAACTGTATATATAGTAGTTATATTGGTTTTGGAGTATATTTTGCTGCAGTTAAAACCTATATAGAAGTTTAGCTTGACCAGTAGTGGTATACCAAAAGCCTGTTGTTTTACAAAAGCATAAATACTACCATACACCATTGGAATTCTTCATATTTCCAGCAATATGCACACTATTTTAAGAGGTACACTGAAATAGGATAAACTTATTTCACTTATGGTGACAAAATCAGGCACTTGTTGACCTCTGATGTAACGTGTTCCATTTGAGCCTTATTGGGATAAATTTAAAAAATGACATGAAGCTGAGAATGCAGAAGCTAAATGCCCCTCTGGCTTTCTGGCTTCATGTTATCACTGATCATGATGCAATACCCTGCAAAGTGAAGTACTGCAGCAGATTATTACAGTAGTACAGTACAGTAGAAAGTGCAGTCTCATAACTAATGGCCAGCAGGATTGTATCCATGTGAGTTTAGATCTACAGAACATAGTTGCTTCATTTTTGTGTGCGATGACATCTACTGACTGGAGTTCCAGTTTGACATTGAAAGCACTTAACACTACAGGTATACTCTGCAGCTTTCAGTCAGAGATAACTAAATGGCATAATGAGCCTGACAAACCAATTAGCCACAGCAAAGGTGGAATTAATGTTGATGGTTGTCAGAGTTGTGAGTCATGCACAATAAGATAACATCAAGAACGGCTCTACAGAAGGCTGACTGACAGTGGTGCTGTAAGACATTTTGGCCAAGGGAAAGGGAACATTAGACAAGTGCCTATTCACACATGTCAATCAGTAAAGGCAGAGGTGAACAAGGTGAAAGGGGAAATATTTCCCAGGTGACTTTTGGAACAGAAGTCAAGCTGTGATAGCGTCTCTGGGTAGTGCTGTTTTACAGGACAGAGTTATCATTCAGTTCCCATCAGATTGGAGTAGACACATCAGCACGGAGGAGTGGAAGTACAGAATGGAGAAAAGACTTGATAATCTTTGATAAGTTCAGCAGATCGATGAATCTGGTTTTCAGACATTTTTGAGTGTCAAGAACAAATGTACCACAACACAGTTGGAAAAAGCAGGACATTTTGGGATTCACACCTTGTGCCCCATGCAGTTTTAACCTCAAACCTTGGTGTCTTTATGAAATGGGTGAATCTGGAGACAAGATTTGAATGATGAATGAATAACTGGTAGCCTAGGCATATTTACTTTTCATATACATATGATCTTCTTCCATTTACTCTCTTTTTATGTCTGAACTGCTGTTAGTAAAGGATGAACAAGCACTTATTAAAATCTGTGGTTCCCGCTATTATGAGCTAACTCAATGGCAAAGTTGTGTTCATATAGTGACTGACATTTCATTGGAGACTCTTCTTAGCTCTCATTGGTTGTTTTCATTTGGATGTGGATATTTGCAAATTGTATTGCATTACTAGGAGAAACCACAGAGCTGTTATTTTTCATAGAATATGGACTAATGGACACTATACCTATAACTATTTTAACCAAGTCCTGTGAAAAAAGTGGTCAAAGATGTGAATATAATAGAAGCTGAGGTCACATTTGTAACTGTGCACACATTTCAGATTGCCAGCTCATTCTCACTCTCTGATACCATAACAGGAATCATTCTAAATCTCTACCAAGGGAACTAAAAGCAAAACACACCATTAGTCTTGTTAACAGCCTCTGTAAAGCATTCAAACCACAGGACTGAATCTAAATGGATGTGAATAGATTTTAGAGCTTCTTTTTAAACAGTTGAACTTTTGCTTGTAGAGAAACAGGATGTTGGAGCCAAGTGATGGCCACCTTCCATCATGGATCCATCGGTAAAGAAACCAGTCACAGTGAGCACTCAAGCAGGATGTTGGTGCTCTTTCTTCCTCGCAGCATGGGCAAACAACTGACTTGAGTCTTTTTCACGGTCTGCACGACAGCCTCCCGTCCAGGGAGCTGTTACTCCAGCAAGTGACTTTTCTTTCCGGTCGTTTGTGGAAATAATGGCACACAGAGGCCAACACTCCACAGTGACTGGGGCCTGTTATTCCTAGCAACCGCCTGAGCTGCTCATGACATTAGTCAGAGTTTTGGATGCTTGTGAAGTGCTGAGCTCTGAGTTCATCTGGGGGGGATTTTTCAGCCTTTGCTTTTAGGAATTAGATGTATATTAAAGTGATTTATTCACTCAATACCACTTGATTTGTAATGAGCAACGTCTCAAGGCCATGATTAAAACAAACTTTGTCCTATTGATTGGCTGTTGAAATGTCTGTTCTTGACTCTGTTGTGCAGCCTTTTTATCGCTGTCAATACTTTCTTATGTATAATGCACACATGGAGCAAACAAGTATTATCAGTCCAAGCATTTTCATTATACCTAAAAACAGAGATTTCTTTCAGTACACCTTCTTTTTTGGCTTAGTATTGACTTTCCAGAAACAGTGAAAAAGAGTGATTTGCAGACTGCTAATAAAACATGCAGAACCACTATTAGCCTTTCAACAGCACTTCAAGTCAGCCGACAAGCAGTGCCACCACCTAACATTATAATTTATTAACAAATGTTGTCTCACAGAGCAAGTGCTCCTGACAATAATAATCAGCTTTTAACATATAACATATACTCATTCACCAATTTTGAGTGTGTGGCATATTGGAGTTGATTTGAAGATGGACCCACAACAATCTGTCACCAAACAAAGTTAAATTTTAGATGCAGTACCCAAAAACCAAACAGCGGGTAACAAGCTACTGGACAGTGTTTCCCAGCAGTGTTTGGTGAACAAAAGAAAGAAATGGGCTTCTATCTGGCTGTCAACTATATTTTCTGTCATTCATTCGTGCTATGCAATATACACTGTATTCTAGGGTTGGGTGATATGGTTGGGATCAATATCACAACATTATTTGGAATAGTTTTCCAATATCTTAATATATACCATTACCGAGGTAAATGTGAGAAAAGGCATATAAAATGATCAAACTGATTTGCGAAGCAGTGAAGTGTGTGCCACAGTTATAATTAACATCAGACAAAACTCTTAGTTTTTAGTTACAAGTTGCTCTGAATCATTTATTTTGGAAACAGAAGTATTAAATAAGGTGATATAATAATACATGTCCACTGACAGTTGATAAGATAATATTGGATTTTTAATTCTTAATATATATACAAATGTATTAATGTGGTTAATTTATTACACATCATTTTCTTGCTTTACACAGAAATCACACACTGAATGCAGGACGAACACGACGCTGACCTAGTTAGCCTAGCTTGCTACCTCTCACCCTCTGAGTGAGATGCAAACTTAACCATAAAATGTGTCCCAAATGTTGAATGCTGACAGATTCAATTGCTAACCAAAATTTACAGAAATCAATGTAATATTGCAATCCGTAACCGCCATACGTAGGCTATACAGGGCTATGAACTGCTAGAGTTGCTACTTACAGGCCATGAAAGCTGAAAGTGAATCTTAAACGCCAGTGGAAAACTACACAGAATAGCTGCAGTTTAAAATTCTTGATGAGAATTCAAATTCCAGCTCAAATTGTGATTAACACCTTCTGTATGAATACCTATCTCAAAATAAAGAAATGAATTAGCTCGCATGTTAGGAGCTCAGTTCTAACAGGATGCAGTTTGTACCTAAGGAGGATAAACTGGGCATGTGTATGCGTCACAGAATACAGTGAGTTTAAAAAATACTTCTAAGCCATGAACTCAATCCATCATACTTGTCTTCAGTGCTGATATGCAATAAGGAGCACCCTCAGCGACATATATCATAATTGTGTTTGTAACATTTGTACTTTAAAATTCACAGTGTAACTTGATACATGTGTTATATACTATGGTTGTTTGTGTGGAGCAGAGTGAAGGACTTCAGTGGCAGAGCCTGTCCTCTGCAGTAAGCTCTGGAGAGAAGGGTTTACAATTGATTTACAGTCTGTTTGACCCCATTAGGCCCATGAGCACCTTTGTATCCACAGCTCTGGGGAATGTGTGTGTCAGTGTGTATATATGTGTTTATGTATTGCAGAAAGATAGAGAGAATGAAAGAACTAGAGGAAGAGAAGGTGGGTGGGGGGTGGGTGAGTAGGCTTCCAAGGCCACTGCAGAGCAGGGTTCTGAGCATTGCATCAGGCCCATGTTTATTTCATAAACATTCTCTCCAGCTGTCAGTCTGGGAGAGATTGTATACGCTCTCCATCTCACCCCTCAGCTACCCACCGGGGTAAATAAGCAGCAACACACCTGCAAAACTGGTGTCCTCACATGAAATGGGAAAGACTGCCTGATAATAAACAGCTACTTCAAGTAAGAAGATGCTGGGTTTAGAATTTGATATCAAACACAGACACTAGATTTCTCCGTTGCTCTTAACTTGAAGTTCATTTTTTTAGCTATTAAATCATAATTTTTTCTATTTGAAATGCAGCCGAATAGGTCAGCGCTCATGTCCAGGTGAAAGGTTAGAGAGGCACATTAGCCCTAATATAACAGCTAAACATCAATCAACAGGGCTATACTTCACTCTGCTCTCCTTGGTATCTAGTGATGAGAGACACATGACTGGGGCGGATATAGAGGTCTAAAGGCCCCTGTCCCCTGGGTGCCACCACCCTCTGCACTCATGTGGAAAAACTCCAAAATGCTTGGATCTACGCCCAGGGCCATAAAACCTATTTACTGTGCATCTCCCGCATTTATTCGGAGCGAGGTGTTCATTCATACCCCCACATAGTGTTATTATGACATATCTGCCTTTTCTATGTGTGTGTGTGTGTCATTTAGACTGGGCTGGTTGTCCGTGCTGCCTGCTGGTCTTATGTAAATAGAGCTGTCAGCCACTTGTTATGGCCGGGCTGGGAGTCATCAGGAGGCCCTGGCAGCCTCTGGGTCCCTGCCCTCTATGTGATCCATAACTGGCTGGGGGACAGAGGGGGGAAGTTCAAGTCTGCCCAAATCCAAACAGTGCTGGAGAGGTGGGTTGGGTGGAATGGAACAGAGGAAGCTGCGAAGAAAGGAAAATATGGTGGGAGTGTGAGGAGGGTAGGATAGAGTCGTGAGGGATGATGGAGCGAGGAGACACTTTGGGTGGATTGGCAGTTTGTAAGGTGACAAGTGCTGCAGAGGAGTTTGGGTATGTTGAGCTTAAGATGAACTCAATGAGTTTGGGTTTCCCTGACTGACTCCCCTCCTCTTCCACTCAGTCACTGTCACTCCAATCATCATGGCGGTTTATCCTTCCTGCACTTTTGGCCTCATTATTTTCTCTTCCTGCATCTCTCCCTTATGTTGCCTCTCCCCCATCCTTACTCACCGCATTGATTGGCATGAACCAATTTCTAAAACTTTAATTTCCACTAAACCCCAAGGAACACATTGCCTCCAACTATTCTCATGTTTGACTCAAAATTGTAGTGCAGTGAGGACTCATAATGATACAGAGGGATGGAATCCATGGCAGTATTTGAATATTATAAACATTAGCTGGAGGTGAATTTGGGCTCCATTGCTGAACATCCCCTTAATTGCTCCATAGCAGAATTTTTACTTTCTGGGACCTAATTTATGAACTACCAGAACCAGCAAATTATTAAATAATGAACTTTTGGATTAAAATAATTGAGTATCAAGAATGCTATACAGGCAGTATACCTGGGCAGCCGTGGTATTGCTGTTAACTTCCATCAACTTGCTGATATAATCATGGATCTTACTGAGTGTTATTATGCATGACCAGACATTATTGTCACTGGAACTCATGCATTGTGATGCATGTAGAACTGATGTTATCAATACTGCAGCAACGCTTGATTCAAGCTGTACTTAGCATAATTATCATATAAAAAATTGATAAAATTAATAGATCTTATGAAGTCATTGTATGCTGCCTGTCCTGCACTTTATGCCTTACAACGGTAAGTTAGCAATTAGCTGGTGAACATAGTGGAGCAGCATTAGCAGCTAAAAAGATATTTCCCTTAGGAGCTGGTGGGACCAAAAACTAAGCTAAGCTAAAAGGAGAGTTAATCATGGAGTTACATTTTTGTAGTGGACAGAAACACGGCTCCAAATGAATGTTAATGTTGCTCTGTGTCTACTGTATAAGTGGGCTAAGTGTTTGAGAACACATTTGCAACTTTATAAGCTGATAGTGTCAATGTAGTGTTGCAACAATGACAATGAAATCAATCATTGCAGCTTTAAAGTCAGGGAGGGATTGTGGTTTGCAGACATGATCAATACAAAGGATTTCCTATAATGTTGATACAAAACATTTCCAAGAAGGCATTATTTTTATTATTACTATGTCATCAATAGTACCTAATTTGTAAGTACAGGGTTATTTACCTTAATGACACCTTTGTGAATAGAATGATTTAAAAACGATGTTGTTGTTGATAATATATTAATTGGCTTTTTTTTCAAATTTGAAACAGTAAAAACAGTATTATTAATATTCTCTGCAGTCCCCCTCAGCTCTACAGAGCATTTTATAGTTTTTCAGCTAATTAATTTAGTTTTTAAAGCTCAGTGTCACTGCCCTCATCAACCTCGTTTCCAGCAGACACAGCTGTTTACAGTTAGTTAACTAGTCGTCTAGCTTTGTTTGCCACTAGCTTGTGAACGTAATGCAGCATTTAGCAGCTAAAGAGCCAAACATTTCTCTCAGCCGGTGGTTTAGTGCAGACCAGACATGAGCTAGAAACAGACTGAATATTGGACTACACAATGCTAATGTAGCTCTGTGGCTGCTGGATGTAAATACTTTTTTTGCTTTATAGTTATAGGTCTGTAAATGTGTTTATACTGAGTTCTGTTGCACCCAAGTGGACAAAAAATAATTACCTCTGCTGCTTTAAAATTTAAATGAGCAAATACCAACAAATTTAGAACATTCCTTCACTCATTAGGTAACTGCTAATCAGGATACGAATAATTACAGGGAGATTGTTTAGCATTTTGAAAAAGATCGTTTATTGGTGATTCAAGCAAGAGAAAATGTATGTGTCTGCTTTGACATTGACTCATTATCATTTTCATACAACAGCTCTGATGGCTATCAGCATTTCAATGATATCTTTGTGAATATTCAATTTGGCATAATGGTCAAAACAACCCACTTTATCTTTCCTCAGATAGAATTAAGTCTCCAAACCAACTCTCAGAAACTCTACTGCTTCTCATTATTCCCCATGATGATAAAATAAAACTTCATGCCACAGTGTGTGTGGGTGGAGATCCCAGATACTGCTTAAATTGATTCTTCTGCCAATTGATTCATCTCATGCTGAAATAAGGACGGTGATAATCTCTGTCTCACCAAGTGAACTTTTTGATGCTGTGTGACTGAGCGCTGAAATACAAGACTGCTGCTCATTGATTGAAATACAGAGTGCACATTAAGTCTGCACTGATGCTACATATGAGTTCAAAGAGTGATGAATGTGCAGAAGACAGGATTTATCTGGCCTTTGCTGAAGTGTTGTGCTGATAACTGCATCAGACACTCTGTTGTCATTCTACCTCTTTAGAGACTTGGATTCTAAAGCGGAAAATAAGCATGTAGATGTCAGATGTGGCCTTGAAGAAGTTTGCTGATGTGATAAAAACAAGGCCTTGGGGGAAAATTCACAACATTAATAATCGCATTAGAATTTTAGTGGTACATGTCAGCAAAGTATCTGGAGATTGGAGCTGTTTTTAAAAAGGTGTATTTATTTGTTTTCCCCTTTTTCTTATGGAAACTCACCACCTTGACTATTTCCACAGTCTCCTTCAGATCAGCCTTGTACAGTAGTGGAATAAATTTGGATTAATTGCAGCCCCGGCGCCAGCTCGCTCCACTCGGCTCAGCTCGGCGACTGCTGGGATGCGAGCAGAGAAATCATCTGCCACCTCTTCCCTGCACTGTATATCCCTTGTCATTGCGCCGCAGAAGTCTTGCCCGCTAAAACAGAGGTAATTAAATCTCCCTGCTCTCATTAAAAATACAGCTGTCTACCACCGAGCACCACGGCACCACTAAGCGAATGTAAATTTTCATTTCATGGTGCTGAAAGAGAAGAAGGCTGCTCTTCGGCAGCCACCGTGCCCCTGCCAGCGCTGTGCGGAATAACTCCTCCCCTTAAATAACTGTCCTTTTGTTTCCTGTGGAATTACATGAAAATGGGGCTGTGTGTTATATAATTTGAGGATTAGGTGCAGTCATGGGTCTCTCAGTTACTTCTGGGAACAGTGCGTGTATTCAGGTGTCTTTTTCTTTTCTCAGGTATATGGCAGGATTCGGAGATGTTAACAGATTTTTAATTGCCTTTTCTTATTAAAAAGCTCAGATGCTCCTCCAAGATTAACATTGGGAAACTTCTGTAAGGTTAACCACTAGTTGACATGCCACGCACATTTCCTCTCCATTAAGAAGAAGAATGGTTTTGCTGATTTATAAAGATTGGACTAAATTAAATACTGTAGGCCCTGCGGAAGTGTGACGCACTAAGTGAGGGAGGAAGTGAGACACTTGGATTGACTGAACTTTAATGATGAATTATCTTTACAAGGTTCTACACAGCTGTTGTAGTCAGAATACTAAAGCTTGATAAACTTAGTGCATGGAAGCCAAGACACAAGATTAATCCTACAATTGGTTGTAGGTCTATCCAGTTGCATCCAGAGGCATTTTGGTCTGAGCCTGTGGAAGGAAATCAAAAATCAGAGGTTCCAGACAAATTTTAATTGGCAAATTGGTCCGTCAATGTCAGCTAGTGAAATAATGCCCCAGATACAAAGGTGTAAGGTGTAGCATTCACTATCATACAGTTAAAGAGAGGACGCTTGGGTGGATGGTTGGGTGACAACAATGTCTGACTACCAAAGGTCAGTGTTGGTTTCTTTTAACCATGACCATGATCTTTCCATAACCTTAAAGTTACAATCCTTAAGATTGTCATGAAATCAAGCCTCTTTTTTGAAACTATTTATGGTCTGCATTTTTGAACAATAGCCATTCAGTGTATTTTTCTCCAGCCCTTTTCGTTGTTAGTGGCGGAGTCTACAGCCATATCAGACCTGTGATACTGACTTTTAATGTGAAGATGTCACCTGAAAAGCAATCTATTTGTCACCAAGGTTAGCGCTGAGTTTGTTTGGCTGCAATGTAAACTGATACATCATTTGCCCTTCTGTTGTATTTCTGTCAAAGTAGCTGCACAAGAAAAGTTTGCTGTAGCACTTAATTGCACTTACTGTTTCCGCCTGTAGCCACGGGTATCATCAGATTAACTAGGACAGGATTTGTTGTATTCAGACCAAATCAGGTGCTGTGGCAAAAACGCAAGTCCTCCCATTCATTTCAACGTGGGTAGTGCCTTTAACATGCAGCGAAAAGTTAAAACAGAATCAACTTTTGGAAAAACGCAATCAACACCACTCTGCGATGGCCAATCACACTGGTGATCAGACTGGAAGACTCCCATGTAGCACTTTTTTACCATGTAGCACTCTACCAAAACCATAATCTTTACAAAGAAAGCATTTTCAAAAGCACATTTTTAACGAGATACTCTGCCTCTTTTTTATTATGTTTGAAAAAAGGTTGATAATAAAATCCACTGGCTTCACTGGCAAAAAAACTAAACGGCTCAAGTACGAAATGCATCATGAAGAGTCTGAATGTATTAACTTGGCCCCAGGAAGATTTAAGAGTGCATGAAAAAATATAAATATGGCATAGGAAAACATGCACAAATACGATGAATGACAGGAAAGCAGTACAGTCAGGACCTTTTCCCACAAGTGCTACGGTTCATAAGGGAATAAGATTATTACTGCATGAAGCCACTATGGTCAAATAAGGAGATTTCATTGCCTATCGCTGGCATTGAGTCAGAAACAGAGATGCTGAGAGTTGCAGAGCTCTTGCGGTGCATTTTGAGATTTCATTTCACTTTCATGGCAGGGGCATAGGGTCTGAAGATGTGCCTACCTCTTCTGTCAATCATCCAGGCAAACACACCGAAGCAGATCTATAATTCAACTACAGGGAAGCTCATACAATTCATAGGGGCCAGTGTTTTCTTTGCTCTTTTTTTTTGGCTTCTTTCCTCCTCAGTGTTGAACCCTGTTGCATTTACTCTTTAATTTCACAGCCAAGGCTTGCACCTGACATCTTTACCACCCAGCTCTACCTTTTCTTAGAAAGTGGAGCAGAGGTTGCAGCGCCCACACGCCACATTTCAATTATCTCACTGACTTACAGAGAGGGGGAAACAAATAAAGAACAGATGGGGGGGATCATGTCCTACAGACTTCCCCATTTAAACCTGTCAGCGAACTCCCATAATAAATCATCAAGTGTTGATGGTGGTGCACTGCTGTTGAACACGCTGAAAGACATTTCAACTATTAAGAATGATGCACACGGTGTAAGCAGTCAAATCTAAGGATCATCAGAACACTGTGTAGATTTCCACAAGTGCAAAGGCAGATGGTTTTTTCAGGTGATTCATACTGTAGAGCCATTTGGATAAATATCAACTGAAATTGGGGAGTGTTAACTGGAGGCCAACCTTTCCTTCATTTTTTCCTGCTTGGTCTTACTGCTTGGGTTTCATCAGGGTAGTGCTGGTTAGGTGAGACACAACACCGCAGCCACACACGTTGCTTTCTAAAACAGCAGTCATCTCTCTCTCACTCTTTCTCCCTGTACTGCAGAGCATTTAACATGGAGAGCTCCCAGCTAAATTACAGGAACATGTCTTAAAGTACCTACCACAGACAAGTTATTTTTAAGACTCAAAACCAATGCTCTAATGTCATTGTACTCAAGCATGGTGCCAAAACAGCCACCAGCGAGGACTCTGGAAATCTCTTCCTTCAGGGCGCTGTGAAAGGAAGCTGTGTCTCTTTTCACATAGCCACTAGTTTGAATGGGCTATCTATCTATCTATCTGAATCTAATCACCCCAAATACAGCAGATTGTATATCGGGCCTGTGATATGGCTGCGGTATATGACCACTAGTCAGTGGTCTTACAATATCACCTCTAATTAGGGCTAGGATATATATATTCAATTAATTAAAATAGTTGTTTTTGCACAATGTGTAAAATGCCTGCATCACTAAATGATCAAATGAGTTATTACAAAGTGCACAAAAAAGATTCATATGCACAAGCATTTTTTCACAGTTGCAGAAATAATCTCTGAGCATACTACACACCTGGAAACACATATCACATGACCATTCACTAAACGGGGCATGCACATGCTGAAAAACAGGAAACATACTGTCTACTCTGCATTTGTTTGCTTAGCTAGTTACAAAGCTATAACCTGTAGCCTCAGGTGCTGGCTTCAAGTGGCTAGCCTCTGCTTGTAGGTTGCGTCTACAGCAGCGATAAGGCTGAAAAAAAAAAGGTGCGTGCAGTGATCTGAGCTTTCACTGTGTGTTTGGTGATGAGGTATCATCTGTGTTTACAAGAGCTGAAGCCATGGGAGTCGACTGAACTAGTGTGTGGCCGTGTAGCTAATGCTAGCTAGCCAGCTGTCTGCAGATATCAGGCAGATGTCAAGAAACTAACAGCAGTAGCAGATTAATTAGTGTGCTGACTTTTCTGCTCTATTGGTGATGACTAATTATTAATCTGGATATATATGTGCTCTGTTTAGCTGAAGCATCTGATACTGACAGTCCATAAATGTATGGGATAAGCAATATTTTTAAAACATGCACAACAGTGTCATTTCAAATCATGTTTTCATTTCCCTGCATTTTGCAGTGTAAATTCCCCTGCCCCTGGTTTTGAGCCATATAGCCAATTTAGAGCAATTCAAGTGACACAGGCCTTCACCAAGCAAAGGCCCCAAAAAGACCCCAGCAAGGCCCCAGGCGGTTGAGGGATTCAAAGTGAAGAAACAGTGTTAACCACTGCACCACTGTGCTGCACTCTATAGGCTATACAACATATAATAGAGGAAGGGGGGAATCTCAACTGGGGCACATGCAGAATTGGCAAATATTATCCGTAATCAAAGCAGTTCAAGTCCTATACTGAACAAGCAGGAGGGTCCCATGCAGGTACATACAAGCATATTCATTATGCATGTCATGCCATCAGAGAGCAGCTTTGTCAGTTATGGTTCTAGGAGGCTTTTTTGTGGATGTGTGGCTGGCTGCTGTACACGAAAATCTGGAACACAGGCAGCAATTTGCTTTACGTCTTGCACACTGGTTGTGGTAGATCCCGTATCTTTACATGGCATGCACAATTGCCCTTCAATTACCATTGTGAGGGCATGATGATATCTAGACATTATACGCTCCACTGAGGCGCCGCCGAATCGTGTGAGCATCAATGTTTGATGATGGAGCACTTTGATTAATCAGCGGAGACTAGTGGGGAGACACCCCGGCAGTAAAGAGTAACCAGGGAGGCATCTTCAAAGGCAAGTGGTTTCACTTCAATACCCCCAACTTCCGTCGAAACAGAAGACAGCAAAGGGACAATCAGCACTTTATCTCATGTTCAGACCTTGCTTCTGCTTGGAGAGGAGGAAAGCAGGGTCCATGTGTTCAGAAAGCCAGAGTGATATGGACGTGATGCTCTGGAGTTGACCCTGCTGAACTCTGTCTTTATGAAAAGCCCCAGAAAGTCTCCTTTATGATCACGGTGCTCCGAGAGGCGGTGGGGGTCCTTTGTCGAAAGCTTGCAGGTACGTTTTCATAATAATTTCTTAATTCAAAAAACAGAACATGTTAGTAGATTGTTGCCACAAATTGTTTTTTGAGGAATGCACTAAACTTCTGTTAACTCTTTCATTTTTGCACATGCTCCATAATGCTGTCACACTATAAAGTATTAGAAAGTTTAACTTTTGGTTGTTTTAAGTTTTGGGTGAAAATTTTTTTTCTCTGTTTCTATTTACTCTCCTTTCTCGCACATGCAAAATGCCACATCTCCAGGCAATATATCACTCTTCAAGTTTTACATTTTCAACATGTGGAAGGCGAGTTTGGTTTTCTCCCTTTTTTTTATTTCTGTGCAGTTTCAAAGAAAAACAGCCCCAGTGTTTGAACAAGCGAAAACAAGTGGCTGTACTTTGGCAAACCACGTAATCTCAGAACGTATTTATCCAAACAAAGCCTAGTCCAATACCATCCCACTGTGGCTTCCCAATGGTTTCTGCATCATCCACCTCGAGCCCTACAATAACACCGGGAGCCTCGGGGCTATTTTCAGATTTCCCAGATTTCCTTGCAGGGATACAACACTTAGTGGTTGAGAGTCTTTCTCACTCAGCTGTGTTTGTTTGTGCAGGTAACATCTGCACTGAGTTTGGTGTCTGATAGCTAAGATTAGATATGGAACATAAAGTAAATTTATAGTTTTTACCCTGCGGTAAATTTCTGTTTATGGATAAAAGAAACAAACTGTATCATGTTGTGCAAGAAGCAGTTGATGATACTTGTGGCATGTCTTTTTTATTATCCTATCTTATGTCTGCTACTGTATATTGACATTTGTACATAAAAATGTAATATCTTCTGCAAAAATAGCTCCTGTTTTTTAAAACAATTTTATGGACATCCAGGATTTGCAGTGATTTTACATTTACTTTAAACATACTCCATATGTGCAATGCCATGTCATAATTTGACAGTAAATTAAAATTGCAAAAATCTTAGTAGTTGTTAAAGGAGCATTTCATTGATTTTACCAACGTCATGGCCAGTGCTATTTCCTGTGAAAACCTTCCTATAAAGTCGTCTGTGGCTCTGGAAGAGCTTTGTCATGTCAAGCGACATCACTAATTCTTAACAGAAAGCTAGCGTAACCTGTAGCAGTAGCAGTGGAGTTTGAAAGACATCTGTGTTTACCATTTAAACATTTTGAACAGCAGGCATCTCTAAGAGTTCCCAGCCAAATTACAGGAACATGTTATTTTGACAATTCTTAATTCTTTCGAGTTCTTTTTGAGAGCTAGATGAGAAAATTTAAAGCACTCTCATGGCTATGTGCTTAATTTGAAGTGATGGTTAGCTTAGCTTAGCATTAAGACAGGAAGTAGTGGGGTGGGGTGTAGAAACTAAACAAACAAGCATGTGTTCATTATTGAGCCTTTTTTGTTTTCTTCATCTGAGGAAAGTGGAATTTAGTAACCACACAGTTTCACTAAATTAATAAATAATCCCCACAACAAGTATTCGACAGTAGACGATGAGTAGTTCAGTGGCCCATTAATCCAGCAAATAATCTAATGCAAAAACAGATGTGTTTTAATGCAAAAACAGTTGTGTTTCAGGGTTTCATAAATAAACTTTATTGCAGACAGCTATTAAAAGTACATTTGATGAAATGTATTATTACTGATATTTTTGTAGCTGCATTGTGATCGAATGTCCTTTAAAAGTACTGAGAAAGTTTTGTTCTCTGGAGCTCAACTGTCACTGTGCTTTTTTGCTCATGCTGGCAGCAACTTCAGCCAAAGCCATAACTGCAGTGTTGTGGGCTCACATTGGGTTACCATGCTCGAATGAAGTAAGAGGACAATAGCGCAACTTTGTCAGCAAGTGGAAATTACTTTGTAAATTTGCAACATTGCGCATTTCTCGATAGCTGTACATTTCAAGTAAAAGCCACATGCAATACTCACTCACAGACAAAAACAGATTATGATGTCATGTTTTAATAAAATCTGATTTTGTTTATTCGACAACATATTGTGTTTTTGCTTAAAATATTGTATTATTCTAAAGCAGTCTGCTACAGTCGTCTGCTAAAGCTAAGACTTTGCTATTCTTTTCCTATTCAGCTTCCATTGCAGCACAGGACAAAACCTGAAACGAGAGCTTGTAGCTCTGTCAAGGCGTCATCACCCAGGTGTGCCAACAAAAGCTTCAGCAAATCCAACCGGTGACCCCTGGGAAAGGTCATGTAAGACTCCAATCTAAATTCCTGTCTCACAAAACCTTTAAAAAGCTATCTGAAAAGGCTGTCCATCCACAATGCAGCACCCCGAAAAGACTATTCAGCCAGCGAGGCTTCAATTGAGACATTTGGAATGTGTCATTCCTTTGGAAAAGGTGGAGCTCTGGGTTAAAGTTTCTAAATTAACTGAGGTATATAACTACTATAGGTAGCTAAGTGGCTTTGCTAACTTGCTTTACATGGCGCTGCCATCAAGGCCTAAGCGCAGGGCTGCCAAAGAAAGCCCCGAGGAGGGGGTTTTATTCTGGCCTGCATTCTGGCTTGGAGGTGCCCACAGCCTGTCCCTCGCAATTATTCAAAGTGTGACTGTGTGGTAAGGTTTGGTATCAGTAAAATGCAGACTCCCTTCTCGTTGCCCTTGTTCCTCTCACATCCTCCCAGCCGCTCTCTCTCTTCCTCTGTCTCTCTTTTGCCTTCAGCGGTTTCACCACATGCAGAATGGAGGAGCTAGCCAGAAGGTGTTTCAAGGGCTTGAGCCCTTTCAGCCTTTGACAACCATGGCTGTGCAAATGCGGAGCTGTGACCTTGGCAACAGCTCTTATCCCGCTCCATTTCAACCCACAGGAGGAGGGGATGTTGTCCCTGATCTGTGCACTTGCTAACTGTGTGTGCGCCGCCTTACTCGCACTTTAATATCTCAAATAAAAGCTTAAAATTCTAAGAGGTATAAAGATAGCAACACCCCAGAAGACATCATAGTTCCTTGAGTGAAATAAAAGTAAATGAGGGATGAGAATGATCATGAGCTGAACAATGAGTTTTGACAGGATTCTTGCCTAAATTGTGGAGTCTGTCTTAAATGTCTGTGGACCAGGACTGTCAAATCCCCTATAAAGTTTTATCAAGGCACGTCGGATTTGAAAATGCACTCGCCTTTGCGAACCAGCCAGAGTAACATGGAGCTTCTCTTACTGGCTAGGTCTGAGGAGGAAGGAGGAAGAAAAAAATAAATAAAACAGTGCTGACAGTTCCTCTCTGTTACCCTAGTAGAATTGAGTTGCATTGGCATAAGCAGACAAGACTCTCTCCCCCTCTCTCTCCCTTACTCTATTGACTCTGTGGATAATCTTGACTCCCCAGAAAAATCCTTAAGCAGCTGGCCACAAACCTTGTGCTTGAGTGCACATGCATACAATATCTTCCTCAGCCCCGGGGCTGTTTTTCCCCCCTCTCTTTTTTCCTCTTCCTCTTTTTCTTCTTCCCCGGTTCTCCAGTGAGATCCTGAGCCAACATTTCTGGAAAAAAAGGCAGGACTTGTTGGTAGGGACTGGGAGAGAGTGCCAAAATCAACACTACTCTTCTCCTTGGGGAGACCTGCAGCAAATTGGACTCAAGCTTGGTTTCTGTCTCTCGGACCCGCGTGAGGCTGCCAGCTTCCACTGCTGAAACCAGAGAAGCTTGTGTCCATTTTTGTTTTGAAAAATAACAGCAACCTACAAGTAAAGTGGTGTAGCAAATTGTACATAGTTCAAATGGATTGATTTCCTGTGTAAACAGGTAGACCATTAGAGAGTTGGTTTTGATTTGTGACCATGCTAGGGCTGTATTAGTGGTTTCCTTCACTCTGGCCCACAGGTATGGCAGCCAAATAGCAAGTGTGTCTACATCTGCGAATGCTAAAATAACAATCTAAAGTATTGATTCCTAACTATAACACTGGCAGGCCAAGAACTGCAGCTTTGGGTTGGAGTAGACATACAAATTAGTCATGAATGAAAAGACAGAACAGGGCGGTGTACATTGTCAGTTTTCATTTGGTTTTCTTGTAGATATTCTACTGAGATATCAGAGAAGGTGGCGGGCAAGCGGGTTCAGTCTTGTATAGCTTCAGCAGATCCTTTGTATCATTACACCTCCTCACCTCAAACCTAACTGGACAGCTGCAGATGACACCTTGTTTGAAGAGTTTGACGTTTGATCGAGGATGTGTTTGATGCAGGAGGAATAAAGAGTAACACCTTAGCTTTTCAAACTGGGGTGCTGCTGTTTGAAGAATCAGGGCAGCGCAGGGAAGCCCAGGTTCTGATCAATTTCTAGTGAAAAAATGTGTGATTTGAAAAGCAATATGATGCTAAAATGGAATTTAAAACTGAAATGTAACTAGCAAAATGTTTTCAGGTAAAGTAAGACAAACTAAGCTAAAAGTACTTTAAAAATTGTTTTCATTGCAGCAGTTTAAGCTTAGTTGACAATAGCTTGCACCTGCACTGTTTTGTGAAATTGGGAACTAATCATCACTATAATATTTTAAGTAAATGTTTTGAAGCTATGAATATTGGTGTCTAATGTGCTACAATAATAATATCTTCAAAATTCCACTCTAATTTGGGTTTATGTTGAACTAATATTTTGAGTCCCACGGCCCTTGGTTACTGTTGTTTTCACTGTCAAGCTTTAAATTCTTGTACGGCTTATATACAGTTCACAAAAGATTATTGTGGAAAATTTACAACTTTAAAACAATTTCATTGATTTCAGACAATTCTAGCCAGCGACTGACAATTTTGCTGGCTGAAATGACAGTTGTTGCTAACATATTTGATCAACTTTAGCTACCTAACTAATTACAGTAAGTTAGCATTAGAACAATGAGTTCAGTCTCCCTCTCACTTTGTTCAAATCTTGTGAAAGGGGTCTTAAATTGTACTTCATGTCTTCATACATGATATCACCAAAATAATAAATATAAAGTTACAGATCTGTGGCAAAACGTCAGCATGCACACCAGCCATATCCAAAAAGATCAAGACAGAGCTGCTAACGTCACCCTAATCTCTGATAGCATCCACTGCTAAAGTGAATGTGCTTCTTGTGAATGGGGCAACTCTTTGACTTTGGAAGTAATGCGTGGTCACTACTATAGGTAGTCAGTAGCCTGACATGCTAACAATTGCATCTTTTTTTCACTAATTTGTCACTAATCACTAATTTGTATCCATTCCTTACACTATACTACTACAGTATATTTTAATTTTGGAAAGGCTAAGAAAAGACACCAAGCTCTTCAAATACAGTATCTCTTACATCAGTCCCATGCACATTACCTTAACATTAACAAATCCAAAGCTTCACAGGCCTGCTGTGCCAAGTCACAGTTGCTAAGGTATGATAGGAAAATCATTGTTCAGGAGAAGGGTTTAGCAAACAACTAACAGTACTTTTAAAATAGTGTGAAATTTCATTTGTCACTTTCGTAACATGCAAAATATAAAACTTGTGTTAAAGATTGGGTTTGCAGAATCATTTCAACATTGAAAATACATAAAAATGCATTATAATGTTGCTTGTTCGTCAAAGGTGCTAGAAGATTGCAATGGAACACGTTTTAACAAAAGTAAATGGAGGAAATGCAGATAAGTAACGCTCTGTGTCTGAAACTCACCGTCACCTGACCTTTTGCCATGGCATGCTAGAGCAGAGGAAGGAGATGAAATCATAAGACTTTCTGTTTGAATGTAAACAGTAAGCACTGAGAATTCATACCTTAAGTGGATTTAACCATCTTTCTCTATCCACTGCATCGATCGTGTGAGATGAACCGATGTCATGTCTTGAGGTACCTGAGAGATTACATACAGGCTTTGTCTCAGCTTGTAGAGACGTTAGATAGATATGTTGACTCTGACGTTGCTCTACTCTGCTTCCCACAGATGGAGCTAACTTTCTGCTGTCTACTGAAGGGGGAACAGTAGACTAAATTTTTTGCCATTTTATAAATTACTACCTTTTAGTGCATTTGGAATAAACAAAATAAAAAACAAATCTTAACAGCTGGTTTGGATACATAATATAAACCTTTGAAAATCTAAATTTAGATTTTTATTTTCAGAATATATTATTTGATGAAACAGGTCTACCCAGTCCCTCTTACCAAATGACCTGAAGTTCAGCAAGCCTACAGTAGTTACAGATTTAGAGATTCAAAATATACCATTTAAAACTATTTTGGAGCAGTCACAGTAGTTTGCAGGCAAGTTAGCTTCCTCATTGTTTTGTAAGTAGTGCAACAGATACAATGACAATGTTCCTATTGTAAAGAGGCATATAGAGTGCAACTTTGAGCATATGTGTGCATTGTGCATGCACAAACATGCATGTATATGTGCATGCAGATGTGTTTGTGGTAGCCATCTTGTATTATTTACACAGTCCTGTAGCTAGAGAAAACTACTTGGGTAGGCATCTGCTTTCATTAATCAATGGAAATATTAATTCAGATGTTTTATTTCCATTATACTGTTGGATGGAATTTGGGGAAAATTTTATAAATTTGTTCATTTTCTGAGAGGTTGCGTTATGATCCTTATGCAAGATTCACAATATTCTTTCCATGTGATTTTCTTGCTAAACCAATTTATGCATAAAACAGCAGGATCAATAGGCCTACAGACAAATTACTACAGGACAATATAGGTGACCATCTGGGATGCTTGCACTCTAAGCTATAATTAAAAGAAAAACACCACAACGGGCAGGGACTGGTGGAGGTGGTTTGAAACATGACAGTCAGCCACCTGGGGGTGGGGGAGGCAGCAGTAGCACCCCTGCCTTCCTTAGTACTCACCATGACTTTTCACACGTTCCAATGGACACACAAATTGTTGATGAGTGTCATTGTTTCATTTTTACAAAAATCACAATTATTACAAAAATGTATTTTTGAGGTGGAAGTAATCCCACTACCCCCTGGCGTTTTACACATTTACATGAAAACCAGAGGAGGGATTGTGTATAATGTAAAATTAATGACAAAAAAAAATTAAAGAGTGTAATTGGCCATGTAATATATTATATTACATTACATACATGTCTGCTTAATGCCTAAATGTTCACATTACATTACATTTAGCAGACACTTTTATCCAAAGCGACTTCCAAATAAGAGCTTTACATAAAGTGCATAGAACCAATATATACAGTGGGTACGGAAAGTATTCAGACCCCTTTAAATTTCTCACTTTATTTTATTGCAGCCATTTGCTAAAATCAAAAAAGTTAATTTTATTTCTCATTAATGTCCACTCAGCACCCCATCTTGACAGAAAAAAAACAGAAATGTAGAAAAATTTGCAAATATATTAAAACTGAAATATCACATGGTCATAAGTATTCAGACCCTTTGCTCAGTATTGAGTAGAAGCACCCTTTTGAGCTCGTACAGCTATGAGTCTTCTTGGGAATGATGCAACAAGTTGTTCACACCTGGATTTGGGGATCCTCTGCCATTCTTCCTTGCAGATCCTCTCCAGTTCCGTCAGGTTGGATGGTGAACGTTGGTGGAC
>JAVQJL010086585.1:0-32500 GCA_036024295.1 Nannoperca obscura
AAACACCAAAAACCTCTCCACCAGCACATTTGTGGAGGCCACGACACCAACAAGTTAACACCAAACAAAAAACCCATAAGTACAGAGTTAAATAACAAAAAGATTTAAAAGAGCAAGTAAGACGAGCGGAGCAACCATATCGGGCAGCACGCACTTACAAGCGCATGCGCACAAGAGATGAGAGCCTCCAGCAAATAAACATAACCGCACTTCTGCTTTATTGCGTTTGATCCAATCAATTTATCCTCCATATCAACTATTGTGAGGAGAATAGTAAAACTATATTGTTCACGTTACAAAAGCAATCTACCAGGAATATGCACAGATGATTGGTTAAAGCTGGGCAAATACTGCATTTAGTTTTATTAATCTTGTAATCTTGTGTGTATTACATTAACTCACACTGAACGTTTCAATTGGCCTTTCTGTATAGCCAAGTCAGTCCAGACTAGTCTGAGGAGCTGTTCAAACTTCAAGACAGCTGACCCAAATTTCTTGCAAGCCAAAAATCTATCTAATCACGCTCCCCTGGTTGTTTTAAGGCATGGACCATGAACCACAACGCACAACAAATCGTGTGCAGGCAGAGACTTTTATTGCACATCCTGACATTTCCCTACTGCCATCTATTGGATAAGGTATAAAAAAATCTGTTTGAACAGCCAGATATTGATTGTACATATTGATATTGATTGTTAATGAGACATCATCAACTCCTTTAAACTTTTGATGTCAACGCTCTGGCGGAATTCAGTCGGATTCTAAAATGAGTTGGGGTTGACTAATTCAGGCTTAAAGCCGAGCTTAATTCATTACAGTGTCTTCCTGGTGTAAGGCAGTATGTGTGGCGAGGCGACATCATGTTGCGCTGCCATAAACAATTAACCAGATTGAACTCAACTGCCTGACTTCCATTGACCTGCTTCAGTTTCAGGGTCCTGGTGTAGTCATGGTGGCTCAGTGTCACGAGTTAATGGGACACTTGAATAGAACAGAGCCATCACTACTGTTATTAGCCAGCGGCCACTAGGGGAAATAACCCACTCGGCTCATGTAGGAATAGATTATAGAATTTAAATAGTAATTTACTTTAATCATAAGTAGTAATATTGCATGTTAAATAAAATTCTATATGAAAAGACTGATGCCATGTACTTTGTGACAAATAACTGTGCCACAAACAAGTCTCCTTCTGCTCTTATTTTAACTCTAGGACTGTGTCACTGTCAGGCAGTTCATGGCTGTGTGGAACACAAGTTTTGTGTTACAGTGTGCTGTATACAGTACTTCATAATGCAGTAAATGCATCATCTGATTCTCACACCAACTTTAACTATTTTACTTGTGGGTAAAAGACTAAAGGTCCAGGTTGTTGGTAAGATCATCCCATGAGCCTGCAAGTTCAATCCTTTAAACCGCTAAAGTGTTGCATATCCTTTCAAAGCTTCTTTGAGAATGAAACCATATCCCTGCTTACTCTTTGTAAGTTGCCTGTGGACAGATGAGCAACCACTAAACATCTGAAACACTAATCCTTCAGAAAGAATCAAAGCTCTTAATAATTGCCAAGAATATCTGGTTGGTTTTATCACCTACTTTGTGTGCAATTTACAGAACACTAGACCATCAATATCTCCTTCTACTGAAAATGACCTATTGGATGGATACTTACCAAATGTCATGTTTCCCATACAATGAGCTGTTTAGAAAGCCAAGCATGTGTAACCTTTTCATGAATACATGATTGATATCACTACACATGCATTACTGCCTCCAGCTAGGGGACAAAGGTCCTTTCTACTCCTGTACCTCCTACTATGTGTTGAGGGAAGTGTGGCTCATGAGTCAGTGGTTTAGCATCCCAGCTAGCCCTTCCCTTGTTTGTTGAAGCTGGCCATCTCTGAAACTGAACTATTCCAGCCACATGCCATTCTGTTTCATTTCCACTGATACTACAGGAGAGAGACACACACAGGAACACTCTCACACACAGCATTTCCATCATGCTGGCAGGTAAAGCAGCAGCTGATAAAATCATGGCACAGGGTTGCAGGTGCATACTAATGTTATAATGTGCTATTTATACAACTCTGACTCTGCTCATTGAACATTAAATTTCAACCATGGTGCTTTACATGGACAATTTACTTACAACGCTGAGCTCACAAGCCTTGAAGTTTCAACCAGACTTGTTTTGGCTGTTCCTGTTGATTGAATTCTGCACGTGTTTGGCAACAAAAGTCCACTGCCAGTCTAGTATTTAATGCCAATCTCTCTTGGGAAATCAAGTTTTATACTCTCACTCATCCAGCTTGATTGTTTTTTTTTCCATAAACCTTGTTATGGCAGTCAAATATCGGGGCTGTTTTTCCATGTTTGTCTGTAGAGCCAGTTGAGCACTGGGCAGGGCTGGGGCACTTTGGCACACAACATGGAAAGCCTTTCAAAAGAGTCCAATATAAAAGCTTGCATGGGGTTTATTATCCCAAAACATACTGATTATTATTATTGTTCGTGAGCTGCCTGTCTGAGCACTTGCTACATAATTCTTATTGTATTGATATAAATGAGCTCTGGGACACTATTTAAGAAGTGGTCACATTTATGGCCAGTAAATTAAAGACATTAACTAGGGAGACAATGATAAGTTGTTGTGTTGTCTGGATCCAGTGTATGTAAAGCATTCAATGTTCTGCTCATCTTTAAAGTTATACACTAGGTTGGGGATTTCAAAGTTCATCCCATAAACAGAAATGCAGCAATAAATTGGTTTATTGTTCGATATCAGCTTTCCAAAAACAATATTGTATCAGTCAATGTTGCAATTGATTTTGGAACTGGCATTGCTGTTAATTATTTTTAGGGGTTTTACTTAATTCACTTCAGTTTTATTAATATAGCGCCATATCATAACAAAGTTATCTCAGGGCACTCTTTTACATGGAGCAGGTTGAGACTAACTTCCACACACACAAAGACCCAACGTTCCCACCATGAGCAAGCACTAGGCGACAATGGCAAGAAAAACTCCCTTTTAACAGGTAGAAACCTCGAGCAGAACCAGGCTCTAGGTGGGCGGTCATCTGCCTCGACCAGTTGGATTGAAAAGGGGGGGGGCAGGAGGAAGGAGAACATACAGTAGTACAGTAGTAACAATAATAGCAACAACAATAGCAGGTTCATGTTTTCATACATTCAAGTCTGTCTTAAAACAAAATGCTGTAGTGATTCCTCCTCTCAGTATTGGCTGTGACTCCAATGCAAGAGATAGGGGATAAAATCCACAGTTTTACATCAGTACATAATCTCTCGCTACTGCTACGAAAAATAAAACCTCTCATTTACTTTATGGTTTGTATATCTGACCTTGTTTTGCACATAAATGTGTGTTAACTTAAAAACACATATGGACATCAGCTGTATATAGAAAGGAAAACACATCTCAGTGCATTTGAATTATAATCACAAGGTCAAACCTGCTGTGGCAATACATTAAAATCCAGAAGACACTCAAAACTGGAAAATAGACTAATGTAAAAACAACTCTTTTGCATTTCTGAACCAACTAACTATATATAGAATATCAGTGCATCATTAACATGAAATACTAGATTTCAAATAGCTAACATAAGCAGACAAATGAAAATAGGTAAAGGAACAGTAGTCCTTTGCTGACATCTTGTGGCGTATTGACGCAAAAATAGACATTCACAGTTTTAAACTGTAAACTGTAAACTGTAAAAACGCATTGTATGTGTGTGCCGTATTTAATAGCTTGTTTGAAATTATAACTTATACTCACTTGGCTATTTTCAAGTTATAACCCCTTCGTTTAAAGAAAATACGCCTCTAGCATTAAGTAGGCTAACTCATTGCAGCAACGAGGCTAAAGCATGCTAACCACCGTTAGCTCAACTATAAATGTAGTCCCGGACTAATAACCAAAACTGGTTTGGCAGACAGTGACTGTTTTACTGGGGTTAATAGTTTTGTTACTGCAGATTAAGTGAGTTTCGTTCAGTCTACTCACCGTCTCAGACTCCTGCTGTTGCTCCCAAGGGGAGACTCTTCTTTACCTGCCGAAAACTTCCTCTTCAAGTTCCTGAAACTCGGTTGTCTTTTCGGTTTCTCTAAAGTCGAAACTGGAACTTGGACTTCACCGTTCTCACCCATTTGAAGTGTCTAAGACCAGGGATATTTAACTACGTCTCACTGAAAGGGTTAAATTGAACAATAACAATAAATCTGACTACAATAGCAGAGGTTCGTGACTGTTTTTGAATATGGTGGAAATCCAAAAACCGACCAATACGAGAACAGAGAAACTCGTTGCTGGGATGTCACGCCAAATGGGCGGGGCCAGCGTCTGATTGGAATGAAATGAAATGAAGATTGGAAATACGTTTTCCTATTCACATAATAAAAATGAATCTAATCTGTGAGTGAGAGGTTATACACAATCATCAGTGCCTATGGTTTAGTGCCTTAATGAGCTCATTTCTATTCCTGTTTATATTCAGAGAAACGCAAGGGAAACACATTTCCCTTTCGAGGCACAGCGCAGTGGATGAAAAATAGACCACGGGAATTCAATTTTCCGAAATTTTAATCAAATTTTAGTCATTTAAATTATATTCATGAAAAAGAAAACAAAAGTAGAGGTGGTTGACTCAAGTTTATTTTTACAATTTACTTGTACCATTCTTGAGTCTTTCTCTTTTGTGCAACTTTACACTTTTTAGTCCACTACAATTCAGAGAAATATATTGTACTTTTTACTCCACTCCACTACATTTATTATGCATTATTAATCGTTAATATTGATCTTGAAACCCCATTAATATTTTACAGACAGCTGCAGCTTAAGTGGTAGAGCTGGTTGTCTGTTAATCTTTGATCCCTAACTCATCCTGTTCACATTGTGTCTCTGACAAACGTGAACCCCAAACTGCTCTCTACTTGTTTTTTTGCATGGTGGTATCTGGTAAATGAATGTTATGTAATGTCAAATGGTCAGCTTATAAAATATTTAAAAATATTATATTATTATAGAGTACCCAACAAGATGTACTCTTTCACCATTCAGCACCAGTCTTACTTTAAATAATGCAACTCATTTTAAGAACCTGTGATTTACAGGCCCTCAACATGGTTTGCTTACACTGCATTGATGGCAACCTATAACAGTTTATAAGAATGACATATAGCGGTATCTGTGTATATGCTGGCCAATACGTAACAAGTAATTGAAGTAAAGAAATGCTAAACTAGGTTTGATGTAATTTAGAAACAATGTCATCATTACATCACTTTTCCCTCGAGAGGACTGATAAGTTGACTTTTACATGGCATTTGTCAGATGTACAACTGAGATACTATCCATGCTAATGTGTATCATGGAATAGCCTTCGAGTAATAAGTGCCTCAACGCTCACCTTACACAAGTTCCACGAGGCTTGCAGGTGCATAAAGTAACATAAAGTATATGTGCACAGGAAATGACTTTTTTTGAGAGAGAGAAAGAGAAGGACTGAGAGATAGAGAAAGAGCATATTAGGCAAATAAGTACTCTTTTAAAATATTAAATGTCATGCACAGTATGTACCTTGGTCAATATAAATCTAGGGCATCCATGTCAAGATCGCTTGTTTATGGTATGTATTTTTATAAATTAAAAAAAAGACCATATATAGATATATTGTTATCAGATTTATTAAAACTCTCAATTCTTAATATTAGTAATCCAGTATTGGTTGGGTTATACAACACAGTTACCAACATGGACTAATACTATCTGCTCAAATACCAAAAAAGAGGACCACCTTAGAATGCTGTCAGCATTACAGGTCTATTACCAAAACTCAAAACCTTGCCTATGAATGGTATAGAAAGTAACATGTTTAGTGAATGCAGTGAAACTTTTGGCTATTGGCTAATATTGACTCCTGGAACTTAATTTCTATTTCAGGCTTATGGCATCAAACATTAAAATGGTTCCCAGCCATGTTTTGCTGAACAAAAATAAGTTTTTATTGATCATTATTTTGTTATGCTCTTTTGGCTTTGGCATTTGCCAAAGTTTGATTTTGGTTGCATCCAAATTCACTATGTATTTTTGGGTGATTTCTTTTAAATTCAGGAATCTTGTGAATTTTTCATGAGGTTTCCAATTCCTGAAACATGAAGCTAAAAAACACAGATTTACCCAGAAACACATCTGTGTTCACTTCAAGAGTCACATCACACAATGGCTTTAACACCATCCATAGAATGATTTACTACAATATATTTGGATGTAATGTAATGTTGGTGTGCATCCCTGCTTTGCTGTATCTGTGGAATCCCCAGGTTCTGTATGACATCATGAAAATGTTCTGGAACTTCTGGGACACACATTTGTCATTTCACCGTTTGTAAGAGGACAACACACAACCTGTGGCTCCATAAAATCAGTTAACCGTGAAGAACCTTTTACAGTTAAGTCTGTTTCTTTATGTTGCAAATGAAAACCAGAAGTGGAAATTAGGATGAAATATGGAAAACTGTTTCATCAGCCATCAGTAGCTACCTGTTGTTGCATATTTGAACTGTTATTGAAGTTAAAAAACAGAAAGACTACCGTGTATCAATGACTTAATTGGCCAAAGACTTCAGATAAAGCAAATCATAGTGATGATATTTAAAGAGGATGAAAGTAACGTCTGTTCTCACATTTCCCTTTTAGACTTCTGTACAAAAATGATTTTGTCATGGCAGAGGACAGCAACAGTGACTCAGATGCATACCTGATGCCAAGCGAGTACGAGCTAGTTGACTTTGTGGGAAGTGGGGACTATGGAATAGTGGCAAAGTGCAAGAAGAGGGACACTGGAGAGCATGTGGCTATTAAAGTCTCAAGATTTGTCCAGACCGCCACATGGGAGGTTAGTTAACTTATAAATTTTGATGGTCACAGTTGCAAAAAATATTTTATTTTTTAAAAAGAAAGGGAAAAAACTGATCAAAAATGTCAAACTTGTCATGTATCTCCAGGCGACCATTTTACAAGAACTTATGAGACAAAATCTAGACCAGTACAACATTGTGAAGTTCTACAACTGGTACCAGATAAACGACACCACTGGTCTGGTGTTGGAATTACTGGATATGAGCCTCCTGGAATACATGAAGGAGGATCGTCTGCCTTTAAAGGACATCAGGCTCATAATCCAGCAGGTTAACATTGAAAGATCTATCCAATTTAAACTGCTAGCAAACTGATTTAAAACGGTTCTAAATTGTATATCTGACCTTGTATCTCCAGTTGGCCACAGCATTTGAGGCGCTGAGGAGTGTCGGAGTTATCCATGGAGATTTAAAACCAGACAACATCATGCTGGTGAAAGATCAAGAGCAGACCTTCACAGTGAAGCTTATTGACTTTGGATTGGCGGTTCACCGATCTCAAGCCGTGGTGGGCTCTATTCACCAAGTATCTTATTACAGGTGAGGTTTATAGAGACACTGATTGTCATTCTGCTAGAGTATGTTTGCAATATCCCAGTTTTGCCATCAATAGATTCTTAGATACTGCCTTTCTTCCACATCCAGGGCTCCAGAGATCATGTTAGGACTCCCCTTCACTGAGGCCATTGACATGTGGTCTCTCGGCATCGTGATGGGGTTCATGATGCTTGGAGCGCTCATCTTCCCGTGGTTCTGTGACTATAACCAGGTAAGCAAAGTTTCTTCCCAACAGGTCTGGTAGTGTTGCATCTATATAATACACTCCTGCATCAGTTCACCATGGAAACAATGACAGGGCTGGATCTTATCACTCCCGTTGAATACTTTGATGTGACTCTGTGTTCCGTCTCCAGATGAAGTCTATTTGTGAAATCTTGGGCCAACCAGCGGACCATCTTCTGGATGCTGGTCTAAAAACAAAGGAGTTCTTCATCAAGACATCTAACAATCAGTGGACCCTCATGGTACTTTACTTAACTTATCCCAAAGTTATTTCATCCTCAATGTGTGTATATCTAAGATTATAACAGATAAAGTCAGTTATCTGTAAAGTTTTCCTCTCCTTCTTTTAGTCACATGACCAGTACTGGAAACACAAGATTTTCAGTGGCAACAAGAAAATTGTCTTCAGCTCTCTGGATGATCTGAACACGGTAAATAGTCTAGTGGGTTTTATCTGCTGAAAAGTCAATTTCATTGATTCTCTTTGCATGAATCAGTAGAATAACTTGGATCTGTTTTCATATTAAGTTGAGTGAGGAGCTGGAAAGCGAAGCTGAAGCCGAAGGATGGAGGCAGTGCATTGAATTGCTAAAAGAGATGCTGCGGGTGGATGCGAGTGAGAGGATTACCCCCAGTGAGGTTCTCAGGCACCCCTTCATCACACAGAGCTACCTGAATAAAGCTCTGCAGCCAGCAGCCGATCAGCCGAGTACCAGCCAGGCTCACACCAATTTGAGGACAAAGACTGCGGCAGAGGCTGATGACAGGTACAATAGCTGCTGATTCATCCGTCTGTTTTCCTGCTGCTGCTGCTAGATATTGCAGCTACATATGCTACTTTATCAAATTCAAACATTCTTTCCTTTTGTGATTCACGAAAGAAAAAAGTGGTGAAAGTAGCTGAAAGAGATATTTTGGGAAGTATACCACTGTTGCCTCAACAGCAGTCTGTGTTCTAACCATGTGGTGGCCCAGGATAGAAATGTCTTTTGATGCCCACATTGACCCATATTTCAGCCCTATAATGTGTACCTATGTGAGAAATGTATGTGATCCTCATGAATATGCTATACTCTATGCTATAATCGATGGCCTGTCTGTCTCTGTGTGTGTGTTGTGTGGGCGTTTAGTACCCATGCTGGCCAGGCTCAGGACACTCAAAGTGGAAGAAATGCCACATTAGAGTTCCTCAGTGACATGTTGAGTAGTGCAACTTTTATGTTGGATCCTGACCCTGCTGCAGGTCCTGGCGTGGCTCAGGTCACCGACACCCCCGAGGTGCTCATAACAGAGCTGGAGGACACCACAACTGGTATGAAAAGAGACGGTTGTCACCCAAAATACAACCATATAGATATTCTGTGCAGCAGCTTTTTACGACTCATATTTACATTTGTATGAACGTCGGCCTCTAGTGACTATAGTAATTACGATGGGAGCAAAGGCAGAAGTCCGGTGAGGTAGTATAGAGTTGAGATAACATGGGACTTTAAAGCAAAAGTCAACCGTCACCTAACTTAACATACTACCTCTTTAAACCCAAACCATGATCTTTTTCTAAGCTTAACCAAACTGATTAGGAACCTATTCTGTCATTTGTGGAGTCATATCTCCTGCCACCAGTAGAGGCGCTAATATAGGAAACGCCCCTGTGGGTCGTATTAGAGATAAGAACAAACGACCTACTGTATGTGGTTGTATAGGCTGGAAGGAAAAGACACCTCCACTTGAGCCTGAAATGTTAGCTTCCACATTGTTGGTAATTCTACTACTTACAATTTAAGTATTTAATATTCATTTGTTTTTCAGATGACAGCGAGCCCCATGAAGTGAGGAAGACGAAAAATAACTGCATCAGATGCTTCTTCTCATGAAGAAGACATTTAGCTGTTCTCAGCGAATGTGGCAGCCTTATTAGCCTGCGTAACCAGTGAAGATGGGTTGCTTTAATTCTGTACGCTTAAAACAAACTAATTCATACAGCGTGATGTACGACCACGTCTACAGCCACAAGTATTTATAACTTTTCCAAATGGTGACAGACAACTTTTGGTCTTTTGAGTATCTTTGTAGTCTTGAAATGTTTAGTTATACAAATGAGGATACTAGCACACACTTTCAGACACTCCCTCCTCGAAGGCATTACTGGTGTTGCACCCAGTTGTTCACATTTTGTCTTAAACATACTGAGACCTTAAAGTGAGACTATTACAACAGAAATGTAATAAAGGTTTGAAACCTGCTTTCAAATTATTGACATGTTTTTTACCCACCACTAGACTAATGGATGTAAATGATAAATGTTTTTTGGGGTCTATTTCAGGAAGCAGGCTCACTAAGTCGTTTGGAAAAATATGTTTGCTGAAGTCTTCAGTCTTCCAGTTTAGAGGGGTTAGAGATTTCACTTAGCGAAGTTATCCAGAGAACTGGGTAAACTTGCTTCTGGGATCAGACGCCTGCTGCTGATCAACATTTGTTTACATCAGTTAACAAAGCAGTAAAATAAATAGGTCAATACTTTTGATTGGTGAGAACAGAATATGTAGATTGTCAATGTAAAGGTCAAACTCTTATGTGATTGCAAATAATAAAATCAAAACCATGGATTGGGCTGTTAAAGTACAGTTTACTTGTATTAGATGGAAAGCAAATAGATGGAATGAGCCCATGAGGAAAGAGAGTACAAAACAGGCTTATATTTCATCAACAGACAGCGACAGATATACTGATAACTGGAGTCCTCCTTCGGTCTTTCCTTGGGGGTTCATTCTCAGGAAGTCCTCTCGGGATCATGTTCCAACCACAAAAAACATTATTCTCCTCCAAGTCTACTGGTCAAGATTTCTACTGAAAGTCCATCATCTTTTATTGAGAGACAGGAATACTAACACGTGAAAACATTGTCCTGTGAGATCTGTATTAAGGTGTTCTGTGCATGTTTAAAGGCCAACTCAATAACCTTAAAGGAGGTAATCTGTGACTTCTATCAGCCTCTAGTGGTGGTATGAAGGAACTGCAGCATATAGATTTGCAGTAAATATATTTATTAGAGCTGACATTGGCATCACATTGGTATCCATGAATGGTAGAACTTCAAAACATCCATTTGTATCCTTGAAAATCTTCCAGCTGAGTCAAGTTACTTTCTCCTGCTTGTCCTGCAGTTTACTGAAGTCTCACAGACACAATGATCCACAGTTTTATAACCGATTTCAAATGGTGCTAGAAGGCTGTAGTGGACTCTAAGCACCAGAAGAAATCAGTTATCTTTTAGTGGAAAAAGAGGAGGATGAGGATGAGGACGAGAAGAGGAGGGGCAGTCCCGTGCTTGTTCTCCTGAGGCTCACTCACTGCCGGAGCTGTCCTCCCCTCCCCAAGAACACTGATTTCAAATGGTGCTAGACAACGGGAACACACATCTAAACCACCATGTGAAACCAGTTTCTGGGGGAGGACGTTTTCTGTGTCAGATCACAGCTGCAGCGGTGAGATGAACCGACGGCAGGGAGTCACTAGTTCCATCTTCTTTTTGAAAATGTGTTTTATTGATATATTCGATTGTATTTTATTATATCCTTAAGGAGAATACAGGGCTACTACATGTATGTTAGTATATTTGAGATAGTATGCAGATAAATGAAGTATACGTCATTTGACAGCACAAAGCCTGATCATAACAGAATCGTCCGCTGATGCAGACAGTGAGGTGTAGTTTAAAGCTACTAAGTAGACCTTGTGTTAAGACATTTAATTATACCTTATAACTACCTAGGCTGGTCGGTGGGTAAACTACCCAGAAGCCCTAGACCTACAGGTGCCCCAAAGACCCCAGATTGTTTGTGTGGTGATAAATTTGTAGTAATTTGATTAATTAAAAATGAGTTATGTTATGCAACAGATATTAAAGGTACTTAGTATATAAACACTTTTCCTCTAAATTCTATTTCACCACTTTTTTAGTGAACTATCTCAACATCCAAGATGGTTTAGCACTCCTTGAGGCCTGGTGTTTAATATGTATAATATTTTAGTTGATGTTATGATTGTACAGTATGGCGCTATCTTTAATTAAATTATTCCAAACTAACTGACAAATGGCATATCTGGGGCAGGTAATATTGCATTAAAAACACACATCCGTGGTAGTAAATGTCATGCAAACTATTTTGGACTGGCAAACTCCCTGCAGTGCGTCCATGTGTAACTTTCAGTGGATGAGCCATTCTGTCAGAGGAGGAGACACTTCTTATTTAGAGGAAGTGTATCTTAAATGTGAATGTGGTTGCCATTGCAACGCAGTGACATGGATGGCTGATAGGTGAAAATTTGCTTTCAGAAGCATGGAGGAATTCAAACAGAACAGACATCACAACAAACAAGGCTGGCAGCACATGACAATTAATTATTAGGATAAATTCATAGCAGGTGTTATTTTAGACATCACAAACATGCAGTATATATATTATAACTTTATTTCAGACACATAGGTCCATATACATTTTTTTAAATCATAAATGTAAAATATAAAAAACAACCAATACCACAATATATATAAGTTCTCACATTCAGAATAATTAAAAACCAGGAGGAATACCTTGTGTCACAACATCAGTTAAAGCCACTATAATTTCATTTTTCAAATACATTAATTGACATGCATTTATACATAACATTCCTCTGTACTCCTTGAATGGTTGGAACATTACTTGTTACAAACATCACTTGTACATTTTGGGAGCTTAAGCAAAATTTGAAATGCATTATTAAAATCCACCTGAAGCGTGTTCATTTTCGCCTTACTTTAGCTGCACCACAGATGGGCTGCATACAGTGGAGTACAGTAGGCTTTTAAAAGAACTATTTTCACATCTGTACACAAAATTCTCATGCCAGCATATTTGCTTGGGTATACAGTTTGCAACACTGACGCTGCACATCATCATCATCACATAAGTCATCCCTGATATGACCCAGATATCAAACTTTACTGACCACATTTAGTGCTTGATCGGCCATATAGAATGAAAGAAGGTGATGATATAAATTTGATGTCACACTGAACACCATAGTTTGAGCAGATTCTAAGCAGTATAGGGAGACAGAACAATCAAGTCATCAGCATACATCGGATGGTCTTACAATCATTTAGCTTTTCAGATATATCATCCACACAGATGTATATATAATGATGTGTACTTCCATAAAACAAAGTTTGGGTACTTACATCTTCATCCTCGCTGCCTTTGATCCTACAGGGAAGAAGAAAACACTGAGTGTATGTATGTGTATACACGCATTCATGAGTGTACAGTTCACACCCCTTAGCTCCAACAATAGCTCAGAACATCCCCCAAGCAAAAGCTATGTGACATTAAATGCAACTGACTGTACATGTCCTGCAGGTATGGATGGACACACGACACACTGGCATGTGACAGTGACACACCTTTCCCTTGCTGCAACACACCCATTTCTACGTATATATGGGGAAATTTCTCTTTAAAACACTTTCAGTCTAATTTTTCTTGTCATGTTTTGAACATCTAGTAAATTGGTAAGATTGCTTCACCTGTCAGGGGAATTTTCAGTGACAAAATCCTAAAACAAGTCAGATTTGTCCAATATAATCAAGGAACTGTTTTGCTATGAAGGCAGATTTGCTAAACCCTGCCCATTTAGTTACTGTTGCTATGCCTGTCACAAGCTTTCTGTAGTTACACAGCATCTATGCAGTTTACATTGACAACGGTGGCCAAATTAACCACCCAAACTTCATAGTGATTTTTTTAACAGCTTTTAAACAACTAGCTAGCTGATTAAATAACAGTTCTATAAATTTGCTTGAAAATGCCATATCCACCTGTAGTAAAACAAGAATCCTTTAAAACTTAATCCTTTAAAAATTAAAAGTTCTTAAATATACACTTGATGGCTTTATACATGATATTGTACTAAAAGACTGAGGCTATATATGCCAATAGGTCCCAGACAAGAAGGCAGCATGAACATCAGTGTTTATTTCCATTTTCTTGATACATCAAAATAAAGAAATAGCATTGCTTTTGTACTGCAGCGTAGAGCTAGTTGTCCTACTATTTTAAGAATGATAGGGAAAAATGTAAAATCCAACTAACATCATACTAACATGACCATTTGGCTGCTTAGCTTACATACTGTACATCATATTTTCAACCCGAATGTTTTCACTTTTAACCTTACAAAAGAAAAGGCTTCCACACAGTGGAATACACACTGAACAGGGCTATTAAAAAAACACTACCTGTAACCCCACAAAGTAATGTAGTTAATGATATGCTAACTCCTAGCCTTGGGAATTATCCTAGGTTAGCTATGCTAGTTAGCCAGATATGCTAACAATTGTACTTTATTTTAGAGCAGATAAACAATGTTTAATCCATTTGTTACATTTTGCTCTGGTGTTTTTGATTTTCTGAAAGACAAAAATAAATAAACAGCCACCTCCATCCATTAATCCACCCTTTCATGCATTCATCTTGAGCATTTGTTGAAATCAGGCAAACAAGGTGGTCATGTAGGGCGCCCTTTCTCATTTTCCTTGCGTGAAGCAACAAATAGAGAAAGAAATACACTTTGCACCTGCAGCTGCTTAATGTTTCTCACAATTTTACATCAGTCCAACTGCCCTGTGGCTGGCCTGACTGCACACTCTCTGTAGAAAGCCAAAATCCCTGACTAATGAGCACAGGTCAGGAGGCACATATCGTGTTTTCATCAAGATAAACTTAAGTAAAGTATTTAGCTCATTATGAAAATGTCCAAGCCTTCAGGTTTTCAAGTAAGAAAACGTAGGAAAGGGGAGGAGGAAAAGAAAGCCAAATATTAAGGTATCTTATCTTAACAATAAATATGTTTTGTTTGTAGACATTTAATGTATGTTAGTAGTGTTACGCTAGGCCATGTGACAGCGGTCTTGGACCCAAAGACGCAGACTCACCGGTGGAACGAAGGAAAGAGTTTATTGCAACAACTTACATCTGGAGGCAGGAACGGCACTCAAAAACCACATTTCCCAAACTCACTTAACCTAATATATACAATGATCCAAGGAATGAACCAAGGAAACCACCTGACTAAATAGGCAGACAAACGAGGGAAACTGAAACAGGTGCAAAACCAGACACAGGTGAGTTTCATCAAAAGGGAGGGAAGCAAGACAAAGACAGGAACACAGACCCAGAACTACAAAATAAAACAGGAAACGGAAACCCACAGTTCACAGACCCTAACAAGTAGCAATAACGCTAATAAACAACACTGGAACTGCTACAACTCCACAGCCTAAACCTATAACTTCTATTTTGCCTAGGGCACCAAGCTGGCAAGGGCAGGCCCTGGTTCAAATTGAAAGCGTGACTAATGTGCCGTCATTGTTGCTACGATTGGGAGTGGTTTAGTAAAACACTGTACAGATCAAGCATAGTTTTAATCCCTGGGCTCGCCTCAGAATCTAGCATTAACTTAATTAATTTAGCGTTAAGCTGAATTTCTGCCAGTCATTGGATGTGCAGTTTGCTCCATATTTCGTTTTTGTACTTTCGTTCCTAGTTCCTACCTGCACAAAGTAATAATGCCTTTCTCACTTCTGTCAACATTTTGATTGAAATAATCTTTATTGGAGTTGTCAATTAACAAAACCGACAATTAACATACAAATCACAGGTCCTGGTCGTTCTGACAGGCAGATTCAAATTTGTATTCGATTAATAAAAACACAGTGTCTGTCCAGAAAATCAGTCTGATTATTTGTTGGAGGAATCTTCCATGACAAAATCTTAAGATAAGTCTGATTCACCCAGTGAAACCAGGAAAATGTTGAGTGTATTGTGCCACCCAGCTGACAAATTCTCCCCCCTCGCTTGATGAAACATCAGATTTTAAACCTCAGCTCTAAATTAAATAGCTTGTTAATGCAGCTGCATTGTGTCGCGGTCCCCACACCTCTGTTTACTCTGTGACATACGAGCAGAGGAGCACATCCAGCTGGAGGAATGTATTGTGACAGTGTGTGTGTGTGTGTGTGTGTGTTTGTGTGTGTGGTGTCTCATTTCATAGTACAAAGACCTCTGTACGCCGCTGTTTGTGGGAACCAGCCCCCAGCACCTATGTAACTGGCTAGGTCGTCATGACAATAAGGCAACAGTACATGCTGCATTGTCTCAGTGGCCCTTACAGGTGTTGAAACATGAGATGACCCGTAATGACTCAGGTGATAGAGGGTGTAGCAATAGGCACGTACCTTTATTTGGAGTTTAATGACTACTGTAGGCTTAAGAGAATGGGGGCAGTGAAAGGAAAACTGGACAGCAGCTCATAGCTAAACTAATCAAGCAGATATGACCTCACACTGAGATGCACTTATATTCACGACACAATATTTTGTCATGCTGTCACATGTTGTTTAACACGCTGCTCGAATCCTGTAATTCTGCTTATTGGCACAAGAGGGCGACATGACATCTAGAAGCTCCCATAGTAACTATTTCACAGGATATGAAATAGTTACTATGGTGATGTGACTGGATATCCACACAGGGGAAGCTCTCATCTTTCCTGCCTTTAGTTTAGAGAGGTCAAAGGTCAGGGTCAGTTGTACAGCAGCATCAGTGCTGGGAGAGATACAACCTAGTGCTAGTCATCAGGGATTAAATGGCACAATATAGCAGATAGAGGAGTGAATATAAAGTTAAGATGTAGCACAAATGATGGGAAGACCTTGTTTCCAAGTATAATCCAGCAAAGGGGGGAATTTCCACTGGGGATGGGGGGATATGTCTGCATCACTATTCAAAATCTTAATTTTGTCCCCCCTCACGTTGTTTTGTTTCAGATAGATTTTCTTGCTGAAAACATTTAAAACTGAATGTGACTGCATGAGTAAGAGCTTAGCAGAGTAACCGGTTTGTCTGTAGCTGCTCAGACACAGTCTACTGTGTTAAAGTGAAGTGTTGGTTGACAACTTTCTCTGTGTTCACCTACTGTAAAGATCGATATATCTCACTATACAGCACAGCTTTTGTCATTAACCTGAATTCATAACCTGCCTCATGAGCCTGCGCAAGATAAGCAGGTATAGATAACAGAGGAAGTATGGAGGAATAGGTGGAAGTCTGTGCCCTGTTGCAACACTTAAATGCTTCATTAAAGGTCACACCAGAAGGTCACTTGTATGACCCTAGTTGTCACAAATGCCCCTCAACCAAGTTGCCCCTGTCCCTAAAGAGTCTGTGCACACCACTGTCTAAAATGTGTTCAAAGGTTTTAAAAGAATCTGACCCACTAAAATAAAATGGAAACAGTGGAGGGATACGCAAACCCTGAAGCAACACCAGCTCCCTGCAGTATGAATGCAGGAGCGAGCGAGGGATGCTCTCTCTCTCTCTCTCTCTCTCTCTCTCTCTCTCTCTCTCTCTCTCTCTCTCTCTCTCTCTCTCACACACACACACACATCCCACAGGCTCTCTGGGGAGAAAGGCTTCCTTGTGGAGGTAAGACGAGTGCTTGTTGTTGACTCTCACTCTGGCTTCCTGTTCTATTCTCTCCCAGGAAGTGACACGCAGAGACAGAGGCTCCCACTGACACACACACACACACACATACATACCGCTAGCATGAATGGCGGGCCCTGGCTCCCACGGGCGATGGTGATGTCATCCTCCCTGTCGATCTGTGTGCCCGTCTGTCCACACTGCCGCTGTGCCTGGAAGCAGAGAGGTAGAAATGACGTTAAATGATGACGATTGCAGATTTATATAAGATTTATTTTTTTGTCCCTTGGTTGCAGATTTGCTGAGTCATGGTGCAATACTCTGCTCGCTGCGCTAATAACTGGACTCCTTTCATTACAAGTCTATTTTTTGGTAAAAGATTTTCTGAATCATTGTGTTGTCACTATAGCTAACCTGGGGGAAGGAATGGATACGTGAATTGATAAATAGATGAAGGGATGGGAAGGTGACTGTAGGAGGGGGAGCAGCAGCATTAATCAAATAGATGCACAGGATGTTCATGCCATTTAGCAACAGCTATTAGTCACACTGCGGCACCACTGTCTGAACCACCTGCCACAGGCCGCATCATCACACACTTTCAGGCGAGAAACGGAGAGGGATCTGCATGCAAGAGAGTGTGTGTGGGTGAGTCGCTGATAAAAATTAATAGTTTGTTGTCCAACCATGACGAGTGTCACTGTAAAACAAGATGACCGCCTTTTCAATGCCTGGTCACCTTGCAATTGTGGTGATGTTGACAGTTTGAAAAGATTACAGCAACCTTCTCTAACCTCTTTTGGGAATGATGTGGGCATTGCTGTCCACTTGCACTGTAAAATAAAATCACCAAAATTGAAATAGTTTGTCACATAATAAATTAAGCTCCATGCAGAGTTGAATCATGGCTTTTCAATGGTATTATATGCAATTCAATCCACCCACCAGAGTTTGGTATAATAGGCTTAGGAAAAGGATGCAACCAACCTCTGTACTGCCACATGAACTTTGACCTATGGAAATAATGGTATATGGTAGGAAGAAATGATTAATAGAAGAAAAATTACAAAAAAATTACAGTTCACCAGAGACCAAACATTTTTAGCATCCTTTAACGAACACTATTTCCTACAAGCACAAGACTGTTGGGAGTCCAAACGTCACTAACTTGACAGACGAGCTATGGGAATGGACAGAGAGGGCCAAATAGATGTTATGATTATATGATAATATATTATGATAAGACAGCTGATATTAAAGCTTAAACGTTGGATAAATGACATTAAAAGACAGTGTGGGTGGATATCATGGATAAGATAAAAACTGTTACAATAACTACACAATGGTCTCAACACAAATTCAAGGTGGTCTACCTGCTGTTCCCAAGGTCAAGAATCAACCCTCAAGCTTCACGCTGAATGTTGTAAATGGTAATCAATGCTATGTTGAGAAAGTGGAAAAACACATCTTTTATCAACGTTTGTAGGCTATGACTATACACGGCTATGACACGCTCCAGTCAGCAGCACAACACACAAGTTGACAGCTCGTCTCTTTGCAACGCTGGCCCTCAAGGTGTCAGTTAACCACTGCTATGGGGTTTCCACAAATATGTCCAAAAACATATTTCTCCTTTTGAAAAATGGAAATAATCACAATATCAATAGAGTTTTAATTTCCTAATATAAAACTGAATTTAAGTTCAACTTTCAGCAGTTGTGGTGAGCGCTGTTAGCATGACTATTACTAATGTTGTTACTGTTATGGCAGTTATCCCTTTTTGCGGTTGGCTTCTAAAACATGTTTGAGCCACACTTTCTTTATATTTTGTTGGAAGGAATGTTGCTCTAAAATAGACCAATTTGTATCAATCTATAACCATCTAATGACGTTTTTTAAGGCTCCTATTCTAAGCACATGCTTAGTGCACATTAGGTGCTTCGGAGCATAGGAGAAATGGACCTCTTATCACCTCTTGCGCTCTTACGCATTTTTAAGCTTTTTCATGGTACAAGTCAACACACAATTTGATAACACTTTGTCCCATGGAAATCCACCTGAGGAGGTTTCTGAACTAAGTTAATGTTGATAATTAGATTTTTGGAAAAACTACAGTGACAGTGGAACCTGTAAACACGTCGTCATTAAAAAGAGAGAGGAATTAAACTAGCTATTATAAACTTGAATAGTTTATAAGAATAAACTTGAATAGCTCCCTCCGTGAGCCATCTTCTTGTTCATATGTATCTATCCCAGGATAATTAGAGCGACTTTGGATTGACACAGGGAAGTGAAGATGCTTGACAGACTCAACTCAACTCTTTTTACAGACTATGAATCACAGAGCAGTCACCGTCATTACTAATTAAACCGATAATACCTTTCGCTAGCAATTCCCTAAAGAACACTAAACACTAAACACTCAAAGATTTTTTTCTTTCATTTCCCGGAACTGGGGAGTGAAAGTTGGAATACACCCAATCATTCATCATTGGGACACCAGCCACAGCATACAGGTGTTCGTAATGTGAGAGAGAATGTGTGCTTGCTCAAGTTGTGTGTGTGTGTGTGTGTGTCTATGTGTGTGTTGTTATCCTACTTCAAAAGCCTGTTCTACGTTTCTTTGAATCCATTTTTAGACATTCCAGGAATGATGCAGGCATCATATGGGCCAACCAGTGATAATAGCCACACGAAACATTAGCTGGCAATGCTGCCACTATTTGCATTAAACTCAATATGTGCAATATGTTTAACAGGCTCAAGTTTACCTGTCATCGCTCTTGAATCTGGTTATTATCTCTGATTAACATTACTTTTCCAATTTTTTTATTATAAATCCTTAAAAACTTATCTTAATATTAATTTCAAAAATGCTAAAACTTTTCCTTTCAATCTGCATGCTCTCACAAGGTAAGTGCATGATAGATTACCAATTTCAAGACAAAAACAACAAAAAAGCAAATTTTCCCTTTTTTAAACCTACAAAAACTGGAAAAACTAGATTCTGACTCATTTTACCATGGCAACAACAAGCTTGTCCATGCGGTCTTCATCACTTTTTAGTATCCTCTGGAAACTTTCTGTTGTCGCTTGTGCTACTTGCAGCGTGTTTCTGTATTTGGTTGTGTTTTCTCTATTTGTGGTCAAATTGAGCAAGGTGTTTTCTCTATATGAATGTGTTTTCTTAAGTTTCAGTGTGTTGAACTCTAAGGGCCACCGTACAATCGTATCAGTAGTTATTTCAAATTGGGATGCACCATTCCTGTAAGTCTTATCAAAATCAGACCAGTGTCATCTCAGGCTACATCCTCACTACTACATTCTTGTTTTAAAATGGCGTTTTACACTAATAAACAGGTGGAACTGTTGCTAAAAGACAGTGTAATTCGTTATTAAAGTTGCATTAACTGCTGGAAGTGAAGGCTAGGTAGTCAAAGCAGACATCACTGCTCATTTCTATACAATGTGGACACCCTTTGTTATCTCACATTGTCTATAGGGCCCTTTATTACTGTTAACCAGCGCCTGGATTGATAAATGTTAGGCTCTTTCATCATTGACACTACCATAAAGCAGCTCATGCTGTAGTAGTGTACTGTGTATAGCCTCAGGCTCCTGTGTGTGTTAATGCGCATCAGTGGTGCAGTTCAGGCGGAGGTCGTGCAGAGTTAAAGCCCTGAGGGAGGCAGGCATAACACCCAGCATGCAGAGTTATGCTAACGGAAGCGCTGCTGATGCGGAGAGCATCAATCTCAAGAAAGGTGCATGACGATGCTTTAAGTCAGCGAGGCAGCTACGCCTCAAGGTTTCTCACACACACTCAACACAGCTGACACACAGCTGTCACAGATAATGCACAGGCAGAGACACACTTGCGCAAAATAACAGTGTATTATACATTGTAGTTTACAGTAGCCTTTATCGACTCTGGCATTCCTAATCCATATTTGATGGCATGGTTTCAAACCTACTGTAGCTCATAATTAACCGCTGTCATTGAAAACAACCACCCCAGATGACATGAATGTGACGATTCAGTGTGTAAGACCGAAAAGATGAAATGTTTGCTTTAAGCCAATGTTTTAATCCAATAGTTCCACACTGACTTAGCACTGATTTAGGATGAGCACAGTGGAGCTGTGCGGTCTGTAAAAATTCTGAAATTAAGCGTTGGCTGAATTAGGTTTTAACTTGTACCCTCAGGTTTGCATAGAAAACAATATGTGACAAAATCAAAAAGTACTGCATGGAGTGCTGAGGTCACAAATGGGACTAGGTGAAGCTTGGCCCTAAATATAAAATCAAGAAGACTCTAAAAATCACCAAAAACCATACACCTGGGACATAATATACAAACCAAAGTAATAGTGCCTGTAATAGTGCTTTTGACTTAAGCATTGACTGAACCAAATTCACTGAAAGACTGATGTTGCCAGGCCCTGCTGCAAGTGAGGCAAAAGATGAATGGCAGCTAAATGCTACAGGCAACCTGCATGGATAAAAGACAACCTACATGATTGGCAGAAATTAAATGAGTCAAAACAAACAATGATATTATCCTTTGAGTAAACACTACAGTTCAAACAGGCCATCAATATAAGCCTCAAGAGTTCCTGTGTTCTGGAATACAAACAAGGCTGACGTATTTCTCCTCACCCTGTTTTCCATCCTTGAAAGGACAGAGGACAAAACAAAAAGCTTTCCTTCTGGAGAATTTCAAACATCTGGCTTTGTTTGGGCTCAGTTCCGGGAACGGATCACAACTCCAGACCACTCCCAGAACTGTGGCGGCCGGCCTGGCCGAGAGACCTTCCTCCCTGGACACAGATAAACAATCTTAACAGGCCAATTTGAAGCGGGGGTAAAAATAGCAGCATGTTGCCGCTCGTGGTTTTGAGGTTAACTGGAAAACAGGCTGTAGGGAGTGGAGTGTAGTGGAGTGGAGTGGAGTGGTGTGGAGGGGTGGGGTGGGGGCCAGTGTTACTCAACAGGGACACACATTGCCAGGAAGTAAGAGAGAGTGAAGGAGGAGGAGAGCATCGATGGAGGGATGTATGGATAGATGGGCTGGTGTGATGTGGGGTTAACCTTGAAAGACAGATGGGGTTGGATGGGTATGTCATCATGACAACAGTCTGAGTCACTCAAGCCAGAATATAGGCTGATATCAGAGTTCATAGGATGCCGACTGAGATAGAGTGTGTGTGTTTAAGAGAGATAGAGAGAGAGAAACAGGTCACGTCACCCACTTACAGCAAAGCGAGATATTTAGTCATTTCTTTGCCGATAACAGCACCTACTCATCCCCCCAAGCTCTTACCAGCTCCAACACACACACAGACACGCACGGACACAGACAGACACACACGGACACACACCGACACACAGACACACACGGACACACACAGGGACACACAGACACACACCGACACACACAGACACACACGGACACACACACACGACACACACAGACACACGACATACACAGACACACACGGACACACACGGACACACACAGAAAAACGATACACACAGACACACACGGACACACACATTCAGATACAGACACACAGACAGACACACACAGAAACATACATGCTGACACAGACACACAGACAGACACACACACTGACACACACATACATGCAGACATAGACACACATATACACTTGTTTAAAACACCCCTGAGCCCACTAAGCAGTGACTCAGAAAAACACTCAGACATTCACACACTTAAATTACAAAGAGCAGACTTTCCTGGAAACATGGTACCAAAAGCACCATTCCACATAACTCTAACACTGTGGCCTCGCTGACGGGCAGCCCACCCCTCACACACACACACACACACGCACTCACTCAGAGTTAGTCAGCAAAAGCACTAACCGCAAGCCAAATTGTAAAATCTTCAACTTCCCTTCTGCTTCCCTCTTGGCTAGCTGCCATGACAGCTTCCCAAAACTAGTGGTGTTTTACAGTAAGAACTGTTACGTTCCTGGAATGTCCTGTCTGCAGACACAATGAAACTATGACTCTACAAAAATTTCCTCATCTGAAGCCAAATATCACCTGATTCCAAATAGACCTGCTGACAACTGATTGGGCTGTGGGCATGTGGGCATTTTGTTAGAAAGTGTAGGCGGATTGACGTTGAGCAAAAGACTCATATCAGGATCCGCTGGCAAGAGTGTAAACATTTGTGTGCAAATAAAAGTGCTCTTTCAGAAACTGTTGGCAGCAGTTGAGCATTCAATATCTCTTTAATGAAGAATCTGATCTGTGAATGTATTATTATTTGTATTCACCAAGGACCAAAAAGCTGGTTTGGTGGAAAGCTTGGGGTTTTCAGCGAGTCATTGGACTTAAAGTCAGAACGAATAGGATTTTAATGAAAAAGACTGTACAAAAATAATCCTTCTCAATCATTCAGTCATTACTCATTACTAGAAATGTGTGGCAGTGTCTGTATCTGCAGAGACCCTGCCCTCTGCCTGTATTTTCTTATTGTGCTGTTTCTGGGCATCACCCTGATGTGGGTGTGTAGCCCCTAGCCAATAACAGCGCGCAATGTGTGGTGGCGGGACTCTATTGAAAAAGGCAGCAACCAGGTGCCAGATTGTAAGCATGCATTCAAGAAGAAGCTACAAGCCAGGGAGGAGGGGCTGACACTGTTGTGTTTACAAACTGCAACTGACAAATCCTTTTCATTCTACCTTTAAGAAAAGGGCGACACTCACTGTAATTCACCTTTTTCGGTGTTCATACAGCCGGACATGAGCACCAGTTTGAATCTCTGAGACTTGCTTAGCTTTGTTGTGTAATTTCAAATGTTTCATGCAAGAAGAACTTTTAGATGTCATCTCCTGTCTTGCACATTGCACATTGGAGTCATTTCCTGTAGTTTCTTGGAAGTATGTATTCATGTGATACGTGAACAGCGATGGCCTAAAAGAACCAAACTAAAGAAGTTTAACATTTGAAATAAAACCACTGCCAACATGTTTAGTGTGAACCATCTTAAGTAGCATGTTGACTGGTGTCATTCCAGTTTATTACAACTTGGATTTTATGCCAGTGCCAGTGTTTCTATCGGTTATGATGATATTGTACTCACTAAAGTCATTCCTGGGTCTGAGGTCATTGCAACATCACTGGATTAAGTCCAGTGAGGCAAGAAACATTTACAGTCAGGCAATCAGACAGGTTGTTAACATTTTCTCCAGATTACCTAAACCACTTAGGAGGTTGAACTCTATGAAAGTAAGACCCAGGTTGTATGAAACTGGAATTTACCCTCAAGAACAAATTAAGAAACATAAATTTAGAAGCATTAGTCCAACATGTGTAGAGTGACCACACCTCAAGGTAACTTACAGGTAAGTGTCTTGTGCATTATGTTATACAAATGTCTCCAAAATTGAGCCATTCAGACATAGATATTAGTACCAAAGTATAGTTAAAGAAGTTAGTAGTGATTGATGACTGATAATTTTGTATGTGGATATCTTATTTTGGAACCAAAGTTTGTTCTTCTCCCTTTGAAACCCACAAATTATTCATCTGGCTCTCTCCTTTATGGCACCTTTTCAAAACCAGAGGTGGACCACCATGGAGGAGATTATATCAGAAACCTGATGAAAAAAACAACACCCGGCAGCATGAATACACAAGGTCAACAAGCCTCTTTCTCCTTAGAAGCGGTAACAGTGAACCACTCCCACAAGTACCAATGCCAACTCTCTCCATCTTTCAACAATCGATGACACCAAGGTGTGATATCAGTGGATATCACTGGATAGATAGAGCTCAAAAACAGTCTCTACTTTAAAGACTTTCAAACCAAACAGAATCTGTCAGATACTAAACCAAGGATAAGGCAACGCAAGACCGAAAAATAATTAATGACAGAGCAGAATATCCCTTTACTGTCAGGAATATAAAGCCAGGACAACCACAACCAACATCCTGCTCAGTGATCACCAACTGGAAGTTAGAAATGTGAGTCCTGGAAAATTTGAGCAGTAATCAATCAATCAACAGTTGAGGGCATGCAGGGGCAAGTGCAAAACATTTTTATAGCATTTGAAGATAGTCATAAGTCAAATGGATGTTCTAAGCATAGTTTCAGATTAGTGCAAGTAATATGATTTATTTGTCTCACTGTCAAAAGTTTTAGAAGTCTGGCCAAAGCCATCAGATTGAACTTGAAAATTAAGCCTGATCCACGACTTCCACATGTGCTTTAACATCACAACATTAATGTAACACAACTTGTTAGATGCAGTTTACGAACTCTGATGTTTTTGCCCATTTAGCTTGGTTCATGTGTGCTGGAGTGAAAGCCTGTCAATCAAACTGTGGGGTGTGGGGACCAGACAGCTGGACTGAGACTGCTTAAAAATGCGAGTCTGTGAGTTTGCACATCACAAATGAAAAGAAAAGCGTTAGTTGTGTAAAGAATTGTCAACATTGTCGGACGTAGCCCTCCTCCTATTTCGACATTGGGAATGAGGGTTTCAGATGCGGTAAGACAATATAACAAGCACTTAATTTCAAACATACTGAGGCCTTTATTTTAAGTTTGGTTCCCATGTCATCATTTCAAAGAGCTTGATAATCAACACACATACACACACACAAATACATTTTCTGATACTTGTTTGAGTAATCCAGATGGATTGAAACTATTGACTGTGAGTTTTTAGCCCTAATAACAAAGGTCAAAGGACAAAGAAAAAGAGAACCTATAGTTATATTGAGAAACATTTGTCGGCGTACTGCCAGCAACAAACATACTGCACATCTATCTTGCTGAGTCATACAACTTACAGTTAGCAGCACACACACACACAAACCAAACACACACCCAGTGAAGTCTGACACACTAATGTTATGCACTGGGCTGTCAGTAGATTTCCCTTTCTCATGACATGCCTTTAGTCTGCAGGAAGAGAGTATCGTATTTGAGGAAGCTGCAGCCTGCACCAGTGTCAAAAATCTCAACCGTGTGTTTAATTTAAGACCTGAGCGTGTGTTAACAAAAGGCCTTCTCTTGTTGCACAGAAACAGGAACTGTGGATTTACTAAGCCACGTCATGTTGTGACCCCCTGACTCTGCTAATGTATGAAGAAAACAATTGCAACATGGCTGTGATGACAGAGTGATAGGCACAGAGAGACGTCATCAACACCCAGCCCACACCCCCCCCAGCATGGACATAATCTGTCATTCAACTGAACAATTTATGAGACAGATTAAGTCATGAGAACTCTAAACAAAGAATGTAAGGATACAGAAGACAAAGTTATTGCCAAATCTATAAATGACTTTAGAATGTGCTTCAAAAGGCTACATTAGCTACATTTACTGTAGTGATAGCTCCCTGTAAACAAATGAGACCATGATTGAAAAGACTACTTTTCCCAACAAACCTGTTGATTCTTGTCACAATGAAAGTCTACTTCTTCAGTAAAGAAGGTTTTGTATCGTAAGGACTGATAGTATCTGAATAATACCTCAACTCTTAAAGAATAAGTCTATCTTAATACAATACACACAGCATTTATATGTCGAGGAAATGTACTGGTTGCTGTGATCATGTTTTTTTCCTGGCAACAAACCTATGCAACTACCAGGACAGATAACCAAAGGCGGTTCAAAGCCAGTATGGACAAGAAGAATGATTATAGTGACCAAAAACATTTTTTTATTTACATATGGGCACGTGGATATTGAATTAAGCCAGCACTGAACTCTGTGAACCTATCCTTTAACCAATATTGAACTGTTTAACCTAACATTAGCTTGAGGGAATTTGCCAAACAGACCACCATCTTACCCTAATTCCACCGTTACGCCTACATTTGGTTCCCATTAATTTCAATGAACAAATAGATGTTAAACTGCTAGTAGTTGTTAAACTACTTAACTCGTTCATCTCATAAGTTTACTCATATTCAGCCAATTAGACAAATTATTGCTCTTTTGTATAATGGTGTATCATTTTCAACTTGTGGAATGCAAAAGTTAGCCTGCTAGCCGCAGCATATTCTGGCAGCTTGTTCTGCATTTTTATGAATTATTTCATGTTCTGCCTGCTTTTTAACAGAGCATGCCAATACATTTTGTATTGCCATTCCTCTCTGACTACCGCATGAAACCATTTGATTTCAGGGATGGCCTTTTTCACCCTTTAATAACACCCCTGTTGGACCGGCCTACAAACAAGCGTAACTGGACTTGATCTAAGCAAGGATCAGCCTTGGAACCACTGACGTTATTCAAACAGGTGATTTTACATTATCATTTTTACACTGATATCTCTTCTACAACCTTATCAAAAACTACAAGACATTTTGATCAAAACCAGCCCAGCCCACACACACAGACACACACTCACACATCAAACAGCAGTGTGAGATCACATCTCATGCTCCTCGTGGCGTTTGTGCTTCCACTGAGAGCTGCAGAGTCAGAGGCTCTCTCCCAGCACGTTAACACCCACCACATGCACATAAACACACCCCGCTGTGACACGGGCTCTCAGCCGCTGCTTCCAACTCAAACAAAGTGCTTGGTGGAGCCGCTGCCAGCTCCCAGCCCAGCAGGAAATGATGTAAGTTAGGCTTGCGTCACAACTCTGGCTTGGGTTTATGGGTGCTCCTTTGACGCCTATTAATGGTCAGGTGTCAGTTGTTGCTGGGGTTGGTGAAAACATGTTTTCAACTCTGATCTCTTGCCTCTGACAGGCTGAGCAGGTACAGGGAAGGAATTAGGGTTGGGCAATTAGACTAATGCATCAGGGATCAGCAATGAGCTCAATCAATTGCCTGTGGAAATTCCCTTGTTGATTGTTTGGTAAGTGAAAGGACAATATCATTGTTTCCATCTACATTTCAATCGAGTCACCGGACACCTCCGAAATGAAGTCTCTGCCTGGAAATGATTACCAAAGTTGTATGTACTTCTGCCATACAGAAGTACACTGATGCACTGATGGAAAAACAAATATCACTGATGGAAAAACAAATATCTGTTGACACACATGCTGTAATAGAGGGTATAACTCTATATGACACTGATATTATCATTTAAATTACCTTGATGTGTAGAAAATGTAATATGTAGCCCAGAGCAAGGTCCTGAAATGTGGAAGAAAATTGCACTCAGCTTGATTTGAAATAATGTGAGAGTGAGCAAAAGGTAGCCTAAACACAGGCAACCATTTTTCCAGGGCCTGTCTGAGTGCCGACTCGTTTAGTCTCAGATGAGTGTGTTTGTGTTTCTGCTTCTTACAACAGCTCCCAACAGCTACTCACAACATGCTACAATTTGAAAAGCAAAATGAACACTTCATTGTGCATGTTAAAGCTCTTCAAGTTATCACACCTTCATCTATCAGCTAAAGACAAGATGACAGTTGGCTGACAGGAGAAGGACCTTCATCCAATCCTCAAAGGACACACAGACATACTGAGTGGTTGTTTAGGAAACGTGGAAGGAAAAGGAAGATGAGCAAGAAACAACTCAGGAAATCACTGACTTTATGCCGAGCCATATAACAAATTATATAGTATTTCAATTAACTTGTTTCTTTGAGCTGTGTGTTATTGCACCATTATTCATATTCTTTTTTAAATGCTACACAGCCAAGTATCATCTGTCATAGCTGAAATCTGAAGTCAGTGCAGAGGTGTACTAAGCTGTAGTTCCTTTAATAGCCACTAAATGCTGGCTTCAAAAACCAAAAAGCACTATATTGACGTGATTGGTAAAAGCCCCCAGGATTTCATACATTTCATCTATAAGAAATTAAGGTCTCAATATGTACCTTTTTTATGTGTGCCTTGCTTTCAATGTATTGCAGTTATAGCTTCATTAAAAGGATTTTACAGTGCATGTTACAGTGTAATTATGTTGCAAATATGAGGACCCATTACTGGTACACAAAAGACAAGCCATTAGGTAATAGGTGGTTAACTCTGTTAATTCTGTGTTTAAGAGAAATGTACATTTTTGTAATTATTAGGCAGTTATTCGATCTTGAGTGACAGCAGAAGAAGCTCCTGTGTTATGTTGAAGAGGCAGCAGTGCAAACCTGCCAAGAAAAGACTTGTGGCTGCACCTCAGAGCTCTACATCCTCCCTGACGCGTCCAGTGTGCCACAGAGAATTCAGGGCTCAGATTAGTCTGTTCAGCCATCTGCGCACTCACCAAAACCCAACATAATGAGACGTGCCATGGTCATAATCAACTATGATGGACGAACAAGTAGAAGAAGAAAATGTTGGTTTTTGAAAATTGGTTAGTGCTGTAAGAGGCTTCAGAATCCAATATGTGTAGAATTCAAAACTTTCTAACTCTGATGCTGATTGGTGATATAACAAAAGACTGCAGCAGAAAGCAGTGCATGCCAATAACCAGTGCATGTGAAAGTACTGCACGTAGTGGGTTTAAAACAATACATACGTAATAAATATAATGTTATATATTAACAAGAAGCTTGAGAAAAAAGAGGATAGTCTAAGGAACTTTCAAAACATGTACAGTGTATATTTTTAAAAAGTAATTTTACCTATTTAATTACAGTAATGTAGTTTCACGGTTATTATCTCATGATCAAAAGTAATGTAAGACCAGAACTATATGCTAGTTTTTTGTCCTGTCACAATAGCTATATCAAACAACAAAAGAGCTGTGAAACATGTAGCTGTTGTGCTGTTAATTTGACAACATACAACACAATATATTCTTTAAAAGGTTGTCCTCTAACAACCGTTTTGGTCATATATATACACAACAAAACTACACAGGCTGTATCTAAAGTATCAACCAATCTGAGGGCTCTGTACATGCTTGTGCCATCAAAAACATCAGAATGTCTGTTCCAGTCTATGCAAGCATAGTCTGTGATTGCTGGTGTGCTAACCTGCCTGCCTCCTGCTCTCCAGCTTAATTTCCTAGTGGAAAAAAACATCAGGAGATGTTTCACACCCTGCTGGCATTTGGCATCTCGTCAGTACTCCCAGACTTCCACCTTTCCTCTCAACTTCCACACACACAACCTCCACCTATCTCATTCTCATCTCTGTGCTATCTACCTCGCATTTGTCCGTTGGCAACAGAGCATTATTGAGACATGGCAGGGTAATTGTTTATGGCAGGAGGGGAGGATCAGAGCCCTCCGGATCCTGTTACCTTCCACTGAGGTGAGTTCATTTGGGAAAGCACGCAGGCAGGTAAACAAACCCAGGCGGGTACTGCATGGGGCAGTCGTGAGCACTCATATACACACACACACAAACACACCCACACACCCACTTGCTTATGCACTCCTGTAAACAAGCCAAAGAGGCAAACATTACAAGCTGCAGATCCACATTACATAAACCCATAAAAGAAGAGTTACTGCTGTAGTCCATTTTACTCACCGTCTCCTGTGCCGTGGTGTGTGTAGGTGAAAGTGTGTTTGCCTCTGTCTGCTTATCCTCTCCTCCTGTCTCCTCCCAGTTTTCCCTCATGACTAACATTTGCGAGAAAAACCTTCCTTTTCTTCAGAAATTGGCCACAATGACAGCGTCCGTTTCCCCCCTCTGTTGTTACTTTGTCCCATCTTACACCATCCTCTCACTCTGCAGTTGCTTCAAGTTGTAGTTCCTACCTCTTGCTGTGTCCTGACAGTGACAGAGTTACACACTCTCTCTCTCTCTTCCTGTGTCTGTGTGTGTCCTGTCCTACAAAACAAAGTGGGTGTGTCTCTGTGAAACAAGCCAAAAAATGTGAATAAAGAGGAGGAAGCATACACCCACGTGCGAGTGGACTATGGAACTGCTCTGTTGCATGCTTGTGCACATAGTAGGTAGGACATTATATGTGGCGGCATCCTGGGAGTGTGTCCAAGCTCCACTTTCCCTCTTTCTGTTTATCCGTCAGCATTTCCTTGACTCTAGGAAACACACACACACACTTTGCACCCAAAGACAACTCAGTGTGATCGACTTTTACTATGTGTGTGTGATAGCAAGTGCTCCATTTTCTGGAAAGGAGGTGTCCCAGCAACACCGAAGGATGACAGGGAAAACCAGGAGTGAGAAATACCAAGGATTTCGCACAATTTGACTACATCACGGAATTTAACTGACAACTCTGGCAGTGTTAGTGCCATGCTCTTCCCATTGAGCTTCACACAGCAGGGCCCAGTTCCTCCGGGCTCTAAATTGCGCTCCGTTAGCCTCCAACATATGAACTGAATGGCAAACAGCAGGAGAATGAGAGCAGCGGAGTGACTCTATAAAAAGAGCCCCCCGTCTCCATGGCGATGCCAGAGGCAAAGAGCGGTTCTGTCCGAGTGGCCATGCTACCCGCCGCCCCCGCCCCCAACCCACCTTCTCCTCCTCTCTGTACACACAAGGCATTGTGGGAAAGCAAACGCAGTTCACATGCCCTCCCTGTGGGATATTAGACTTGATCACAGTCACACTCGTCTCCACACAGACAAGACTGTGTCACAATAATGAGGAGAAATGTACTCTCTTGGCTTTGAACCCACCCACTGCTGAGGTCAAGGACAGCATACCTGTTTACATTGACAATGAATGAACTGTCTTTATCTATTATGTCAATAACAGGTTGTACCTCACAGTAACATGGTTCTGGGTTTGAACCCCCCAGCCGGGTGGGGCTGTGTGGGTACTGGGACATGCAGGTTGGGTGATTGTGACTGACTGGTGACCTATCCAGGCTGTACCCCGTCTCTTGGCCAGTGTCAGCTCCATTGGATCTGCTCCAGCGACCCTTCAGCTGTTATAGATAATGGATGCCAAGTTTTCAGCCTTTTTGTCTCTTTTCATAATCAAATCAAATAAGTCAAATGAGCAAACTGACTTTCATTTAGAGTCTAATTATTTTAAAGTTAAAATACCAAAAAGGTAATATTATTATTTTTCCTCTTAACCGGAATGTGATCTTTTCATCCAGATTCAAAATGTTAAACGAAATAGTTTGACATATTCGCAAAATACATGTATTCGCTTTTTTGTTGAGAGTTAGATAAGAAAACACTGTATCTATGCACGCTAGATATAGAGCTAGAGCCAGCAGGTGGAGCTTAGCTTAGCATAAAGACTGGAAGCAAGGGGAAACAGCTAGCCTGGCTCCATCCAAAGTTCAAATATCTGCCTTCCTGCACCTCGGAAGCTCACTACTTGTTTATTTAAACCATACAAAAGCTGGACTACATTTT
>JAVQJL010086586.1:0-13658 GCA_036024295.1 Nannoperca obscura
AAAGTTGAATAATAGCCAGAATGTGTGAAAGATGAGGAACATTTTGGTATTTGAATAAATCTTCTAGCTGAACGTATGAATGAGTTGAAGAGAGTTGAAAAACCTTGAAAATGTTTGAAAATCTGTGAATTTTGAAGATTCCGCAATGCATTTTCAATGGGAAAACCTTGAATATCTTGAAAAGTATGAATAATATCAAACATTTGAATGATAGCCGGTATCTACGAATTGAGCTGAACATTTTGAAGTTTGAATGGATTTTCTAGGTTGAAAAATGTTAAAGGAGATAGGGTTTGAAGAAAGTGGGCGGAAGAATAATAATAAAGTTTTTTTTTTTGTAGAACATACAAATGCTTCCAGCATTCACACCAACTATATTGTGGAAATTTTGTGAAACCATGCCAACCAATTTTCATGTCTGGTCTACAACCTCTCCATACATTTGACCTCAAACATCTCCATCAGAGGAGTTTGAACTCTTCAATGTGACATCAAGAGGATACCGGCAGCTATTAATTCTTGTGCATCGCTCATTGTCATGTGGAAGAAAAAAGGTTACTTATGCCTATATTTAGACAGCAGGGATTTCTGCCCATACAGAGGATTTAAATCAGAGCCTTGTTATTGAAGCCCATTGATTCACTGTCATCATAATCTCACCTCAGTAGAGAGCTGAGCTCCTATTACAACACATTTGGAGCTGTTTGTTTACCCAACGATTAGCCTTCTGGGTGCACGGATGACAGAGTGGGGGCTTGAACATTATTGAACATATCACATGTACAATACATGGGAGGTGAAGAGATACTGTAGTATGCTGATCCTCTGCAAGTAAGGTCGTGGGTGAGTATTGTTCTATTATTGCGGCTGCCTGCTAGAAGTGTAGCATGTTGGAAATGCACACATTTCTGTACACAGTGGTTGCCTGGTCTAAATATTAATGGATCACTTTATTGCCAAGGGGTTCTGTGATACCACATTTATGGCTGGAAAATTGTAGATGACTCAGTGTGTTGGCTTTAATAATGCTCTCTACACTAATTTGGAGTATGCAAATATTCATTTTGACTAATACGATTCTTTTCTGTAATTTATATATGCTGACACAATCGTCTGCAAGCGGTATGATGTAGAGCTTTAAGCCGGTATGACCGCGCGGACTCGTCCGCGAACCAACAGCACCAACTGCGCATGCGTGGGAAAACACGCCGTACACCACACTTTCAAACTTTTCTTTTTTTCTCTTTTTGTGCTAGGTACAACAGACAAAGCAGATCGTCTTCTTCTTGCATGAGTGTCGTCATGTTTGATTAGTTGTTTGTGTAAACGCCGATCTACTGCGCATGTGTCGAACGCGTCTGCCGAGCGGGCTCTAAAAACAAGTATAATTTAAAATGCTCCGTGTACGCGAGGTCCGCGACTGCGCACGAACGCGTCCGCTCTGGAGTATAATCCAAGCCTTAGTGGGCTGATTATGATGTCTTTATGAGTCCTGCTGCTACCCTGCTGTCTGGATGACTTGGATGTGATTCTGTATTAACCTGTTGGCAGGAAAAAGTGATGCTGAGGCCCTGAGTCAGTCACTTAGTAAAGTTTCCCTTGTAAAGCCTGTGAGCCAGCGGAGTGGCCCAATAAAAGAGCATTCTGCTGACCTAGACATTTTGTTGTTACTACCCTAAACCAACAATAGACTATTGACTGAAATAATGGCATTACAGCTGGCCATCTCAATTACCCCAAACAAAAATTGTTATTTATTTTGTTGCGAGTTGCCTAGAATGCTTTTTTTAACTTCTAATAATTAAGACAGCAGGCAGTGTATATTAGCAAGCTGTAAGGGTTAAGAATAAAAAGCTTTTATTGAAAGAAACTTTTTAGTCGCTATGTTACACAGTCTCCATGTTGGTGCAGTGGGAAAAAGAAGGCAAACACACAAAGGAAGTATGATTTGACAGTAAACGTTTACAAAACACTCTGTCATTTAATAGTTAATTTTATACTACCAATCTGTCAGAAGTGGTTATCATATTGATAATGGCGTCCATGTTAAGTCAGTACAGCACCCAATGAGGCTCTATAATAAATGCTTGTGGTGAAACATGTTTTTCAGATGTTCTTGTGGTGTGCTGATCAGAAGCAAGTATACAAGCTTCTGCTGCTTTAAGCCTTTCAGTAGGTACTGCTAGATGAAGGGGAACTGCATGTGGGCAAAAACATGTCCAATGGCACAATATGATCTCTGGAATGTGTGAACTCTCTTTAGTTTATTTTGCCTACTCTACTGCAATCTCTCTCTCTCTCTCTCTCTCTCTCTCTCTCTCTCACACACACACACACACACACACACACACTCTGACTCCCTGGTACAATTCCCTCTTTGATGGATGGAAACAACGTCAACAAATGAAATATTTCCACATACATGTGCACAAGTCCAGGTAAGAAAACACACATAACGCACATAAATAGCCACATTCTGGAGACACAAAAGAAAAACAAAAGATCAATGCAAATTCACAAAATGTTCCACTCCCAATTGCTATATTACCCCTAATAGCCATAAAGAACATATAAACACAGGTTGTGCAAGTACCAGATGCTTATCTCCAGCCAAGTGTCAGTTGTCGGGTGGATTGTATGGATGTTCCGATTTGCCACTGAAGTGGCGTAAGTGCACAAATGTTCAAGAAAAATAGCTGAATCCTGCCAAGAAATATCGGGGAAGGGAAAAAAATAAATCCATAATGGCATTTCTCCAGGTGCCAAGAAGACAGAATTAGGCTGAAATGTAAGAAAATGTGGGGAAAATACATTCATATAGATGATAGACTCTAATACGCACAATCTGTTTATTCCATGTTGCATCTTTTAAGTGCTTGGCATACTGTACATAGCATAGCAGATGCAACATTCAACTACAAAAAAAGATTTGTCGGAAGCATGTGAGACCATAATATCAAACGTTCCCACAGAAGCACCGTCTAAAAAGGGAAAGGTGATACTACATGCTGCACTGTATAGTACTCTTCCGTACTCTACAATCTGAATCTCTGAACAAATTATATTTCTTCATTTGATATGCTTTTAAGATTTCACTCTTGTGAAACCACAATAGCGGAAATATTGCCATTACAACTCTAAAAGGCAGAGTTTGTGGTGCTTTGACATGTGAGTACATCACTTAAGCAATTTGGTGCTCTGAACGGTTATTGCTGCCATTCTTTTAAGCACCAGCCTCTGAAATGATGTGCTCCACCTGAGAAATGTGTCCATGTGAATCAACACGTAATGTAAAATATACACACAAGCATTTCACAGTGCTGACTTGTATCAGTGTGCTATCTGCCATGGATACATTCATTTAAAAGCCAGTGGGGGGAAAAACGACAACATTTAGAAACATTTCTGAAGTCAAACTGACAAAAGGATAGATGCTTTTCAAACTTGAAAATGCCACTGGATCTACTTTCATGTGAAAAGAAAGTGTACCACGATTACATTTTTGTTCCTTCCTTCCTTTTCTCCTTCCAACCGTATCTTCACCTGATTAACACTGATCCATGCAGCAGCACTGGGACTGGAGAGGAGGGGAGGTTCACAGCTCCTACAGCACAGAATAAGCCTTCCATTGGAACTGGCGAGCTCATCTTGAAAGGGATATACAATAGTCCCCTGCCGGTCATTTATAACTAGTGTAATGCAGAATTGTTTGTGTGTGTGTTTATATGTATGCAAATTGTTCTGGATGTCCACATGCAAACAACTCCATGCGTGCACCTGTGTGCATACAAAACTAGATATGTGTAGGAGGCATTTTTCTCATTCTGACAGACAGCTTCCCTGTTGCCTCATCAGGAGCTGTTATCTGTGACAGCAGTTGAGTCTGGTGGAGTCGGGTCGCCTGCAAGATGCACAAAGAAACAGTGGGGATCACCCCTCCACTGTGTTTGTCAAAGGCAAAAGCAACCAAAAAATGGAGACAAAAATAATCTTGACATTCATGAGGGAAAATCTTCCCAAATTGAATTTAAAAAAAGAAGAATTTACAATTTTGAGAAGGAAGGCCTAAATCCACTACCACTGTTACCTCAACAACATATTACAGTACATCAAATCCCAAACATTAAAAAGAGTTCAGAATAATGATATATCTTCCCCAACACCTTCCTTTTACTGACTTCTTACTACATTTGCGTGTCTTTCTTTTATTTCTAGAAACATAATTGTAAGAATATAACAGATTAGCAACATTGTTTATATTTAGATCAACCAGTGGTAAAATGTATGGATTTGAATACAAACTAAATGCTGGCTGCATGGCTGAAATGTGGAAATTGTGCCTTTCAGCATCAATGCAGGATGCAGTGCATCCTAAATAACAAATATGTAGTGACTAAAAAAGACACACATATAAAAAGAAGTACAAACATATGGTAGCCTTCATTTTACGATAGGTGCAGTGAAAAGTACTCATTCCTCCGTCCACCGTCTTATATGATCTTCATACAAGAAGATTCAGTGAGAAAATGAATCTGCAATACCTCAAAATGCATCAGATAATTGCATGGCAGCCTATTTCAGACAACCAGGTGGCAGCATGTGTTTTTGAGGCTTATGACTTCCCATACCCCCCACAATCAGCACCGTCCTCTAGGACTTCAAACACTCCCTCTGTTCTCCAAACCCTCCGGTCCCCACTCTCTTGGGGAACCAAGCACCTGGCCCAGAGTTTCATATTCCTCTCAGGTGTGCCTCCACAGCATTGCACTATCCTGATATATGCTTGCATATTAAGTACTGTATTGGCATTCTATTTTTTCCAATAGTTGCTATTTTACTTTCAAAGTAGGCCACCACTGAAGGACAGAGCACCTTTTCTGCCTACCAATTTCATCAGATGGAGGATGAGTGTCCTCTATATCCCCTCAGGTTTTAAATGTTTGCCTGTGTATGCGTGTGTGAAGGCTTGGAACATATTAAAAAACAAAGTCTGGTTTATGTTCATGTTTATGCTATTATCATGATACCTGCTATCCTCACATTAATAAGCAACTCAACCATTCAAAACAAAATATCCACTTATTCCTAGTGCCTTTCTGTCCTCAAATAATCCTCTTAAATTGCAGTAGCTAACTCTTTCTCTCCTCCACAGCTTCTCCCAACCTCATATTGTCTGTCCAGCCTAGTAAAAGGATAGCAATATGTACAGACGATAGATAATTCATTAACAGCAATAACAAAATTGTTTGATGAAATGTTCAATTGTTTCACTTAAATGCATTCAAACCGCCACGAAAGCATATAACAAATATGCCCTGGCTAATAAACAGCCTATCAGCCGGCCCAGCTCTAGTCCATCCTCTGCCTCTGTTGTAGGTAGCTGTCTTCTTATCAGAACTGGAAGCTCACAGAGTATTCCCAGTGGCCATTCATGGGCTTCTGCCTTATGGGACTCTACAGATTTAAAAGCAGCAGAGGATGCCCACACTGACTTCATTTCCCGGGAGAACAAAGTGCATCGTGAAAGGTATTGGATAAATTACATGTACTTCCATCCCTGTCAATTACAAAGTCAGCCTAGAGTCATGACAGACCCTGTTGCATCTGGCATGGCCCTCTCTACAGCACCAGTCATTCCTTTGTTCATGTTTGCTCTTTAACAACTCTGATCTTATTTTGGTGTATCATTACACTTGAAATGATGTATGGTAGATGTGGTTATTGAGCATAAATTTAGACAATTTACAATTTTAAATGTTGGTCATTCAGAGGGAAGACCAGAGTTAAAGATTAAAAAAGCCATCTTTCAACCCATCACAGTATATCATATTAAACTGAATTCTGGACTAGAACCTTAGTTTAATTTTCTAAAAATGTATTTTACTCAACAGCAAAATAAATACGGCATTTTTAAACTCCTGAGAAGAACAAATTAGACAGAAATGTTGTTCTGCATCAGCACAATGGAACTACTGATCTCAAAAACAAATGCCACTGGATTTTCATCATTCAACAAAATGTCTCATTGTGTTTAATGTTAATCTCTCAATCTCTCTTTCTCTCTCTCTTTCCAATTCAAAACAGTGTGATCTCGCTGTGTGCTTTCGGTTGCTTAAAGGGCGGGACATTCCTAACGTGACAATCAAAACACTCTGTACTTAGAAGCCTGGGCAGGAATTCAACAGAATTTTTTGCTGGCTGTGCTTCTCAGATGCTAGATGAAATAACTGCCAGCAGTCAACTCTGTGTTTACCATCCGCCTGTTGCTGTATGCCGGACGGAAACAGAAGGAGGGTGTGCATATTCCTTTTTGTTCAGTAACCAAAGCAAAAATTAAGTAAGGCTCTCTGGTTCATGTATGGGATGTTGATAAAGAACCACATGATGCTGCACAAAAGCAAATAGTCCATGGAAGAGTATTTATAGTATTCTTTATATTATCAAAGGAAAGTGATTACATTTTTAGCTGATAATGAAAAAACTGCTATTTAATGAGAGTTGTAATTTCTCTAAGAAGACAAAGACACGGGCTGCAGGAGAACTTATAACAACCATTAAAAGCAGTTGTGTGCCAGAAAGACTCCACAGGAGGGAGAGGTTAAGTGAGCTCATAGGCAAGAACAATCATTCACATGGCTCCTGGCACTAAGGAAAGCACACTAAAATGGCTCATGCCTCTGTTGTAAACAACAGGGGTCCTTACCTGAGACAATGTTCGGAAATTACACAACACGTTCCACTTGGGTGTGAAAACTGCTTTGCTACACTTAAACCTCGACTGGTCCTTATTCCTCAGATGATTGGCCTCATTGACTGGTTATGAACACAAAAAACACCCTTCGACTCCATGTATGCAATGCCAACCCGACCAAACGGATGCAGTGGGGTCTGCATTTTTTTTCTGCTCTGTAACAGTGCCAAATCCTGCAGGGGGGATGATTGTACTTTTCCATCTAATGCAATACTATCACCCTGTCTCCAAAGCACGACTGCTTCCCTCAGTCTTCAATTTTCCTGTCCATCACTTAAAACATCTGGATATATTTTATAAGGCCAGGGCTAGTGAAGCAGAAACTGTCAGTCCATCCTCAGATGGACCAGGAAATAACATTTCTGTTGATTATACAGTCCGAGAAACCTTCTGCTGAGATGAGGTGAATGAGTGCTATAGAAACAACCTCACAGTGGTCCATAAAGCAGATTATTTTGGGCTTTATATAGAATAGAACATTTTATCAATAGAAGATTGAAGTATTAACCCCAAAATGCAGGTGACTTAATAGCTGACCATATGAAATCACTACCTGTGCAGAAATAATTACCTAATGAAAATTAATCTGCATCTACCCACGCAAAAGAGTGCAAAAAGGTGACAAAACCCCATGATTTTTTTCTTAACAAAGAGGTCCTGTAGATGAAGGAGGCTGTGCTTTCAAAGCCCGTTACAAAAATAACCATATTTTTATTATGAGTATCTTTATTAGGTGTGTGCTTTTGGTCCTTGTTCATTTCTTCAGGGGCAAACAAAAGTAAGCTAAGCACTACTTTCTCAGTCCCTCCCACCCATCTCACCATGCCAATACTTCCCTCTTAACTCTCCTCTCCCTCCCTACCATCCCTCCTCCAGGATTAAAAGCTCTTAATTTTCACTAATTACACAAACTCATTTCTTTTTCTTCATGTCTCGGCATTTCTCGATTTTCTCTACATGGGGCCCATAAACACGTTTTGAAACTGGGTTTAATAAACTTGCCCTGTGAGGGTTTAAGGCCTTTAATGGACACAGGGCTTGTTTGATAAGTCTCCACTTCATCACACACTTTATTAATTAAAGTTTATATTACATTAGAAACAAAGTTAAAGCTATTTGCTCCCCATTAATGGTTTTGTGTAGCTGCATATCTATGGCCAATTAATTGGAGCCTTGCCTCTGCGTTTGCATTTTCCCCTTGTTTGACAAAAGTGTGTTGGGGTTACCTTCAGGCAATATGTTGCAAGCAGCAGCAATACTGCAATTGCAATCCAGAATTATCAGCTGCACTAGCTATTTAAAGGTGGCGTTAAGGTGCCTGAATGTGGAAAAATATCCGCAAACTGTTTCCACATTAACTACAAGAAGAGTCTATTATTGTGCAAAGCCCAAATGTGTGGTGAATGTAGTTTCACACGCTTGGAGAGCCCCGTCTTTGCCACATTTTGAAAAGATGTGAAGAGTTTCTTTCAAGAATGTTTTTGATTGGAAACATTATTTTAACAACCATCATTCAATGAACATTATTCTGTACACTTACGATCAGCACCTGAAATTAGCGGGTGCAAAGAAATCTCAGATCTGCCCCTAAAAAACGGGGCAATAAATTCAGTTCTGTTTTCTCCTCCTCTCATGACCAAATCTGGCCCGAAAACACACTGATAATCTATCATGAACGATATTAATGAATACAATTTTAAAACCTCCCCATCCACTATATTCAATAAAAATAATATCACTGCTGTTTGTTATTGTGTTTTTTAAATTCAGTATTTATTCCATATGATTGCACACTTCTCTTTGGAACAGCAAAAGCATGCTATGCTTTTTTTTGTTTTAAACAGTGGGGGCAAAAGTTGCCCCCAAAATATGTTTTACATATAATATTCTATTACACTGCTTACGATAAAAATTTTACCTGTTTTTATGGTCTTTTTGGTCACCTAACTAGAACAATGTGTAACTCAAGCAATCAGATGATTGCACTTGTTGTAAACAAACCTCACTTTAACACTTTATGTAAACCACATTTGTTGGCCTCCAAAATATTCTGTAGATGCACCCAGTAGGAATGGCCAAAATGTCCATTACAACAAAGGTAAGAGAGGTAGGTCAACCAAGATACAGATAGAAAATATTGATGGACATTGAGATGTAAAGGTTTAGGTATATAACAAAATCTATATTTTAATTACATAATAAAATGTTTATATCAAATGATTAAACCAATGGTTTGTTTAAAACTTCTCTACCAGTTGAAAACAATCACAAAAATAATTATTTTTAACAAAAACTACATCTTCTGCACAAAACACTGATTCTAAAAAGGCTTTAGCACAGTAAGTATGAGGAGCAAAAGGAAAACTGACACCCTATGAAGGTTTTCTTAGGCACTGCATGAGTGGACGCTGCCCCTACGTCAACATTGTGTGTGTGCGTGTGGGAGATGATGTAGGAGGCAATGCACTGGAGACAGCAGGAGAGCAGAAGTGGTGTGGCCTGTCAGACATAATGAGTAAGCAACGATACACACATTAATTGTGGCCAACTCCAGGGACCCCCCTCTGTGTGTGTGGTTGTGAGGCTACACACACACACACACACACACAGAGAAAGCAATACGTTTAAAGAAGAGATGGCAAACTGGGGGCAGCAACACAGGGAAAGACTGAAGGGAACAAAGAGGGCTATAAACACTTTGTGTTGCATGTTTATTGCATACAATATTCTAAGGCACACTTGCCAACATTCAGTTACAACAACAGTAGCATCTACATTTGGGAGCGTATTTAAAAATACTGAGAAGCCAAACACATGCTTGTTAAAAATACCTACATATACAGGACATGATGCAGTTGTTAAAGACCTGCACGTGTGTTAAATGTGTTTCTCCAGGTTAAGGCATAACTAAATGTTTAGCCCCAATAGCAAGAACGTAGGCTTGTTGACTGTTAATGTAATTGGTCCTCCAATTGCCCAAAAATGCAATTTAAGAATAACATGAAGTCTGATGGAAAAAAAGCATTTTAAAGAGCAGGAGTTATCAGGGATGACCAAAGTGCCATCAACATTTAACTACATACCCTTTTGGCTTCTAACCTTTCAATCATTGACAGTTTTTACCAGTGCACCTGTGACTATTGCTTACAGAGATTGGGTTTACAAGAAGACTGCACACAGACTAATCACTCTAATATCTTAATCATGAGTTTAATATTTTAAAGACGTGTATTTTATTGTTCAGAGCGTGAATTGTTTTTTAAGTTCGAAGTAGTGTAGTGTTTTTAGTTCAAGTTCATGTTTTTGCCATTGCTGGTTTTGGTGCTGGTTTAATATCCATAGACATGCATGACATTACTATATTTGAACAATAACTCTAAACATATATTTGCATGCTTCATGAAAGAGACTTACTTAAATCCATTCTCAATGGGTTTAAAGCCAGTTGGACCGTTACAATTAAAAAATATACAAAAAACTGTTTACATTTTAAAATAAATATATTTATGTTTGAACTTCATTTTATTTTTAATTAACAACTAGAATTAACAAAGGAAAGAAAAATAACCAGTATGCACAAATAAATAGTTGTGGTGTATGTCTCAATTTATGCAGTTGGCTTAAGTATTCTATTCATATTAATTTGAAGTGATTTAGTTCATATCCAAACTAAATGAGGCTATTAGGGAAAGAAATAGTTGAAAGTAGTGGAAGTAATTCAGCAGCAGAGAACATGGGGCCGGTATAATCTATACAACAGGGGAAAATAAATATTGATGAGAAAAGGGGGAATTAACAGGATTTAAAGTTGATTGAGGGTGAACACAAAACTCTTTGGGTAAGGGGACAATGAGATTAGTCCTTCCATCAACATAAATACATACGGCAATATACCGCCCCCAGACTCTGGCACTGGTGTGTCTTTCACTAACTATAAATATATATGTAGATGAGGTTGGAGGAGCTGGTCAGCGGTGGTCAGCTCCTTGTGAATATTGTGGCCTGTGACTGACCAATCCTTCAGTATGATGCCCGCTACTCCAGATTAGAGGAGAGCAACACCAGCCCTGGGGGATGGGAGGTCGTATCACTGTTTACCCAGTGTCAAAACACCAATGCAGGGCCAAGGCAATGCTGAAATGTTCCTGTATTGTGTGTCTGTCTTCCTTTGTGTGTTTGACAAATGAAGTGTATAGCGATACAGGGTGGGAAACCAGGAGGGAGGGGGAGAATCCCACAATGGCAGCAGGTGCACCGGGACAGCTAATATTTGCACAGCAGCTTCTGTGGCAAACAAGCAACTCCCCCTGAAGAAAAGGGGTAACTGTCTCCTCATAAATGGCTCTGTTACTGACACAATAAATCTGTATCCCCCCCATTCCCATCCCTCTTCTTCTTGCCGCAAATCCCTTCAGTGGAGGACAATTGCCAATATGCAGCTTGGCAACATGTGACATTGTAGAGGTCAAGCTGCAACCTCTTGCGTATATGTAATGGGTGTGTTTGTGTGTATGTTATCCCCCACCTGCAGTGTGCCAGACACATGGCTGGATTCACTTCAGTCTCAGTCACACTTTTGCTGTGGCGAAGGAAGAAGAGTACTTTTTGTTGTCTGTGGCCCAATCGATTGTCTAAACATACAATAAACAACCTAATTCACTGGTTATGGTCAGGTGACAAAATCAAAAGGTACAAATCATTAAAAAAAATCAAACTGAAATCATATTGAATATGTAAACTGATATATATTCATAACTGCTTCTGGTTTCAGAAAGTGACACCTGCCTATCAAAAACAAACTATATCGCTGAGCTCAAGTCTCAAGGATTTTAAAACTAAAAAATGTCCAAAGTTTCCTTGGCTTGAATCAGTAACCCTAAAAGTTAAATATATATTAAGTATGAGTAGTATACAAAACACACTAAGCCCTCATATATATGCATAGGCCTTGTTCAAAACAAGCTGCTCTGTTTGTTAGGAGCCCCCAAAAAGGTGGGGGTCAATCTGAAGGGGACTGAGAAGTAAGAGTGATTGTGTGTAGGCAAAGCCTTTTATCTCATGTTTTCTTCATTCCTAATCTCTCTTTTTGGTGGTTAGGCATAAGAAATGAAAGCTTAATCCATTTAGAAAGAAAATCCATTGCAGCCGCCCTGACCATGTGGGGGTATTAATAAGATGACAATGCAGATTCATCAACAGGACCAGACTGTTGTTCCATCACTGCCTGTCCAGAGGTAATAAATAAGCCCCACACCAATAGAAATGCTGGAACTTCTCTAGACTTTTATGAATATCTACTGTGGACATGTTAAAGATATGCCATATCATTAGATGAGACGAAACAACTATAGATTACATCCCATCAGGGAACAAATGTGAGAGGATTCTGCTGAAATGTCATATATGCCTACATCAAACAAAACCAGTCCAATGGCTGGTGAACAAAAAACACTGCAGTTTTTAAAGATTATTATTTAATTTTTTTAAACATTGACATTTTTAATTGTGTCAACAATGTCCTCATAATCAATATGACTGATAGTGTATAACTGTACAATACTACACTTTAATTTTAATTCTAATAATTTGCACAGTATGCAGAAATGGTAATCTGTCTAAACCCAAAATGATTATCTAGGGCCTTTCTTATCACACTTCTTTATCTCAACAGTCAATTTATATAAGTGTAAATCGGAGTGTACAGTATGTGCCTGTCTACCTGCACCGGTGCTCTGGAAATCCGTTTCCAAGTAATAACATGTATTGACAAATGGAAGTCATTGGAAACGCTGTGGCCAAGAATGCACTAATTCACTTGGGTCTAGCTGTGGGTTAATGAACGTTTGGTGGGTATCGTGAGTAACAGGTGAATCCAGTCATTAGTGTAGCTGTAGACTATGTGAATGACAATCAGTCCATTTAACAGTCAGAAGCTCAATTGGGGGTGATCTTTCATGTGATTCATGTGGATCCTAGTAGGAATACAATGAAGATTACTGGGACTGGAGGTCCCTCTGGCATGGGATAAGAAAAGAGATACTAGAAATTGGCAGCATCAGCTTGAAGAAACCTTAAAAGCTACAGATGAACACATGGGAAATTCGAAAAGCAGAATACAGTTGCAAGCTGGCTACTAGGGTGAACATTTAAATCTATAACACATGGACATCTCTTAAGACTTGGCTGGTCCCAAGGAAAAACCATGTGCAGAAGTCAGGGACTGGGCAGGTGAGGGGTACCAGCTAAGTCAATAAACTAGGCCCCTGCCCCAAGGCAACACGCTGACTCCAGCTGCGAGACAAAACCATAGGCCAGTGTTTAACTTTCATTCTGTCAGCCAATGGCTCCCCCACTGCTCCCCCACCACTTGCCACTCAGCGCGACATTCACCTCTTCCTCACCGTACACCCCTGCCGCTCTTGATGAAAAGGCAATCAATGAGCTGGACCAGCCTGCGTGGTTGCCTGAGGCGATACAGAAAATTCTGCAGTCAAGAGATTTTTGTGCGAGATGGCACTGTGGGTAAGAAATTGCAGACATGGTCAAAAAAGGTATTGCTGGTACTTCTACTTCTACTGCAACATCTGATAACTTGCTTGTTGGAATTAACACAAAAAATATTGGCATTGGGCTTTTCTTCGGGAAACATCATTTTGAACTACATTTTGTTAAAAAATGCTAAGTGTCTTATTTTTATTAGTAGTATTTAATTTAGGTGCAATGTTAAGTAGGCCTTCTGACTGGTTTAAGAAGATGTTTGATCAAATTGTGTCACAAGCTGTGTTTATCTAGAGCACATCCAGTGTAAGTTGCTTCTCCCACTCCCACTCTTTTCACAAACATAAAGAATCTTAATTTCGAAGCTTGAAAATTTAGGTGGCATCATGCAAACAGACAGACAGACACA
>JAVQJL010086588.1:0-25000 GCA_036024295.1 Nannoperca obscura
GCGTACTGAACGCCATCCCGAACGATGAGACAAAAATTATAGCCATCATCATTGGCGTTCAGCTGATTTCCTCTGTGCTCTGCCACTGGTTTGCTCTTGCGGCCTGCAAGATGCACGCCCTGCGACGGTGCTTCATCCTGCCTCTGTACCTGGCCTCTCTGGCTGTCATGGCTCTGCTCGTCATCCCTGTTATCGTTTACTATGAAGACTATAAAATAAGTCTGAACGGGACTGCAAGCATCAACTTCACAGACTACTGCAATGTAGTTGTAGATGCAAGAAACCACAGCTTGAACGGCAGCGTGTTCCCACATCTGGTTTTGGATGTTACACACACTCTGTGCTTCCTGGACATGAGCAAGATAACGGACATTGGCTTACTGACAGGTAATAAACTAGAGCTCACTCAACAAGATCTTTATTACTTTAGTTTCACAATACCAAAAGTACCAAAATGTTTGGTAGGAGATATTTTTTTGTGATTTCTGTTGGTCACAGTCTTTACTGGTGTGGCAGGTTTAAGGAAAGTGGTTTCACAAGAAAGAAAACTACATTTCAGCACTTTATTGTGTCATAAAACAACTCCTGTCACAGGTTTCCCTGCAGCGAGAGAAGATTTAAGTATGGATTGTCTTTCCTCAGGTTCAGCGGTGTCCTGGTGGCTCGGTCTTGTGTTGGCCACAATCCACCTCTGGCACCTCAGTCTGTATCGCATCCAGAGGACTCAGGACCTGTTCGTCAGGAGGCTGTATGAGGGAGGACTTTTAGAGCAGTCGCTGCTTCTAAACACTCGATTTGACATCCAGACGACTAAAAGGCCAAAGCAGTGAGTGTGTGTGTGTGTGTGTGTGTGTGTGTGTGTGTATGAATACCCTACAAAGTGAAGTTTGCAAACCATTTATTCCTATGACCCACATAATTATATAAATAACCAAACTTACAAATAAGGTATCACTCATTTTATTTATTTGTTTATTTGCACACCTGGGTAGCTTCAAGGGAACATAACACACGTTGATAACCACTAATTTACCAAAATATAACCCTGGTATTCCATAAAGTTATATCATTAGTGTTCAACCAAAAGCCCACAATTGATGTTACTGCAAAACTGTAAAAAACATGTCTAATAATAATATAATATTCTCAGTGTGTGAATCAGCAAAACACCAAGACAAGTGCGAGAACTGTGTGTACCAAATATTCATTAAAAGATAAGAGACTAAGCCAATTAAAATACTTATAGATATGTGTAAGAGTTACGATGAGTTATGTACTGCACTGCAGACGTTTAAGGAAGTGGGAGGTCAGGATTAATGTCTCTGTGTGGGATTATTGTCAGTTTTTCAATGTCAAAAATGTCAAAAATGTGTATCCCGTCATTTCCAGATTCAGAACACGTGACCCCGTGAAGGTGTTCCTTTGTGCAACCATGTGGCATGAAACCTACGACGAGATGATGAAGATAATTATTTCAATATTTCGGTAAGTTTCACGTAGATTTCCTGTGAGTGCCTACAGAAACATGCTATAGGCAGGACATTACCTGTATTTATGGCCATTTTTCTCCCACTTTTAGCAAAAAACACTCATTCTTACTTAAATTTTAAGTTTTAGTTTGAAACCAGCCAATACTTCTGTATGTATCTATGCTCTTGTTGGCACCCACGCACCAAAACAAATTCCTTGTATGTGTAAACCTACCTAAACTGCCATTGGCCGTCTTTGGCTTCATTCTTATCCCTGTCCTTTTGATCACCTGTAGACACAACTGCAGAGGAAGTGTAAACTTGGTTTTGTGCTCCAGTGCACTGGAGAGTTTGCTGTCTTGGGAGTTTATACAGAAAAGACATCAAAAGCATGACTGTCCAGAGAACTTTCCTCAGACGTCTCGGAGAGTACAGTTCAGTTTCAGGTCTTTGAAACCCTTGGGGGGATTTTAGCCTCAGTTTAACATCAACACCATCACAGAAGCTTTATGTGATTCCTGTAACTCCCCAGACTGGACAGGTACAGGCCGAGGACGAAAGAACAAGAGACAAGTGATGTGACCTTCGAAGCTCACATCTACTTCGACGACGCCTTCAGAGATGTTCCCGGCAGTCGAGGGCGGCAGGTCAACGAATATGCAGAGATGCTTGTGGAAATTCTCTGTGAGGTTTACAGGTAAAAACGTATTAATTTAAGGAAAAATGAAAGGAATGAGACATCTCAGTACACAGTTCGACTGCCAATTGATTCTATCGTTCATCCTCCGTCTTCAGAATCTTCATAAACATCGAAAACGGCCTCTTCGAAAAGCAGCAGCAGGTCCCAGATCAGACGATCGTGAGGACGCCGTACGGAGGCCGCGTGGTGCTCACCATGCCTCATGGAAACAGTCTGGTGGTTCACTTCAAGGACAAGCAACTCATCCGCCACAAGAAGAGGTGGTCTCAGGTGGGAACAATGATTGATTTCTAGATACAGAGGGACAGGGTGAGGATAGCAACCGCAGCTTGGATGGTAGCTCTTTTCAGTTTCAGCTCAGTTTATTCCAAATTAAAAGTCACTGCTTAAACATGTAAAGTCACTGCCTGTTCTTTTATTGCCAGTGAGACTTTTGCAAGATTCATTAACCTGTTTTTTGAACTTTCACAAACTGGTAGCATATTAAGTTAAGTTTGCTTAAAAGTATTTGATATTTTCCAGGTCATGTACTTGTACTATCTCCTGGGCTGGAAAGTTGCCACCAAGTATTTCAAAATGTGGGAGAAAGGAGGGGACGAGGATGAGCTGAAAAGAAATCTTCGGGTGAGATGAGCGAAAACACAAACATACACTCATATTGTAATCTATATGAAACGAAGCTAAAACTGTGCCTGTTTCCACAGAAAGAGAAGCACAACACCTACATCCTGGCTTTAGACGGGGACACAGACTTCCAGCCGGCTGCTGTCATGTTGCTCATCGATCGTCTGAAGATGTACCCACGTGTCGGGGCAGCATGTGGCAGGATTCACCCCACTGGATCAGGTTGGTCCAATACAGTTAAAGAACAAGTACGGGGGGTGGTCAGCAGCTATTGACAGCCTGTGATTATCTAATCATCCACTTAAATGTAGGAAAGGTTTATGTTGTCAGGGTTAAACATGTATTTAAATGAACAAACTGATGTCCAAAGTTCATTTATGTGTTACAATACCAGACCACTGGACATGATTTAAAATGTGGCAGGACATTTTTTGATGATTTAAAAAGTGCAGTTATTGACTTTCATCCTCCATCCACTCCATCCCTGCTGCTCCACACAATAAACACATTGCAAATCAGAGAAACTGTCACACACAGATCATGTAGTAACAGATGTGTGTGTCCCCGGCAGGTCCCATGGTGTGGTACCAGAAGTTTGAGTACGCAGTGGGCCACTGGCTTCAGAAGACTGCAGAGCATGTGCTCGGCTGCGTGCTGTGCAGCCCGGGCTGCTTCAGTCTGTTCAGGGCGGCGGCGCTGATGGACGACAACGTGATGACAAAATACACCACCATTGCCTCAAACCCTCTACACCATATTCAGTATGACCAAGGTGACTGAATAAAACAGAGGAGCAGTCACTCTAAACAGAGCCTTTATAGCTTTAAACGTGGACATTAATGATGGCTGCATCCCATTTAGGAGAGCCAGTTCCAGGGCTCACTCCGTGTCTTGGCTTACCGGGACACTAAATGGAATAGAGCCATTGTTAATGTTATTCTTTTCCTGCTTTCTTTAATTCAAAATTGACCAGATGTGCTGCAGAAATGATCAGCTGGCCATCACATAAAAGAACACAATGTTAAAGCATGTTGAAGTGAATTGTACATGGAACAAGTTGTGCTGTTGCCAACTATACTGTGCAGTATCTCCACTGCATGCCCGGTGACTCTCAGCAGTGTCTGTAGCTCAAACCAAACTTAATAAGAAACAGACACTGAGCAAAGTTACTGGTTTCAGATGCTAAATGTTTTTATAGTCTGTCCCTCTCTTGATTCCTGCCTGACCATCTCTGTAATCGTCCCTGCAGGTGAGGACCGCTGGCTGTGCACTCTGCTGCTCAAGCAGGGATGGAGAGTGGAGTACAACGCAGCCTCCGACGCCTACACCAACGCCCCAGAGGAGTTTAAAGAGTTTTACAACCAGGTGAGTACACACTGTGCTGTGCTAACTCCACACCTTCTACTGTAGACATACAGCTCCTCAGCACAGGTGGCCTGCATGTGACCGATTAATGGTGTTGTTCTTGCAACACTCTTTGGACCAGATCCATATTTGTTAGAGTGCCTTGCCAGTTTTGGTTTCTGAGAAGATCTTAACTCAATTGTGCAGAGTCACAATCATTATGGAGATAATTACCAGGTATGTATCGGTATGAAAAGGGCACAGTACAATTATGTAACACAAAATAATCCCAGCATTTTCTTGGTTATTATGGCATTGTGAAATAAGATGTAGAAGATATGTAATTACATACTAAAACATGTTCTTACCTGATTAAATGAAGTTATGTTAATTACTAAGAAAACACTGCTTCCTCCACCGTCCACCATGATAACATTTATGAGGCATAAAGCAGATTCTGTGTGTGTGTGTGTGTGTGTGTGTGTGTTTTTGCTGTGAGTTTATGTGAAGATTACGCTGATATCGAGATACATAGCCAACTTGTGTGGGTGCTAGTACACAAATAATATTGATAGCAACAGTTTTTCAGATCAGGTTAGTTCAGGAACTTGAAACATACTGTAGGATTTTTCCAGTTAGCCTCCATAATGTCACATTTACTGAACCCGAAACATGCTGGTTCTTCAGCTGATTACAGAAATACAGAAACACTTTGTCAATGTGACCTTCATGTCTAATATTAAAACATTTTACCATTTAATTCTCGATAATGTTTACTTACCATTTTCAGCGTCGCCGATGGGGACCGTCCACCATGGCCAACATCGTGGACTTGCTGGGTTCTACCACCCTGATTTCCAAGAGGAACTTGTCCATTTCCAAACCCTACATGTTCTACCAGCTCGCCTCCATGGTCTCGTCCATCCTGGCACCTTCCACCGTCATCCTCATGATTGCAGGTCAGGCTCGTTTTGGGGTTAATGTTATCTTTCTGCCAAATAATTAATAAAAAAGAAGAATGGATAAAAGGAACAGCAAATGTCAAATGTAAGCAATGTAAAGCAAATGTAATTCATTATTCATGTGCATTCAATCTACTGATTATCATGTTGGAACGTTTATTTGTTATCGGTTCATTATTAAATGGCTGAAGACATGTTGATATGTGGATGGATCAGTATGATTTAAGACATTCCAGCATTTATTGCTCATGTAAGGTGATAAAGTCTTGTTGTAATGAATAAGGATGTGGTTTATTAAATGAGGTGATGGATGCATAACTGTTGAAAAACCAGTTCTTTTGTTTGCTTCCTGTCCATCATCCAGGCAGTTTGACTGTGTTGCACGACATCTCCTCCAACGCTGCTTTGGTCCTGGCTGTCATTCCTCCTGCCATCTTCCTCGGTATCAGCTTCAAGATCAAGTCCGACACTCAGATTCGTATTTCAGCAGTCATGAGCGTCGTGTACGCGTTCCTCATGATGATATCAACAATTACCATAATCGGTATGTCAGACACAAACTCCACAGTCAACACAGCCTGTTAAGACTGAAAGGTCTCATTCTCCATCTGTTCATCCTCCATCAGGCAACATGGTGAAGGACAAAACCATCATGACTCCCAGCAGTCTCTTCATCATCACCCTTGCCTCCTTTTACTTCATCACTGCACTCATGCATCCTCAGGAGGTTGGCCTGGTGGGCTTTGGCTTGCTTTACATCCTCTGCATCCCCAGCGCCTACCTGCTGCTGGCTATTTACTCCATGGTCAACATGAACAACGTGTCCTGGGGCACGAGAGAGACGGCGCCGGCTGCCGGAGCTGCCAAACATGCAGCCGCTCCACCACAAACCCAAGCACAGAAAGGTAGACACTAGTTGTAACTTGATAAATGGATAATAGATTATTGTGCATGTATGCATTTGGAGAAATAGGAGTTTTGTAATGTTCTTCCATAAATGTGTGACACCATTAATCGTGTCATAATCACATTTGCTCACCCTGATTTCAGTGAAAAATCTAAATAGCGTCAACTGTTCTTAAAACTTTATTGTTTTGCTGTGTTTGGGTCGTTTCTGGGTGTCAACCTTTGGGCAGTGGGTGTGTAGCGCCCATCCAACAGGAAGCTATGAAAATCTGCTCATTCTGCCTTTCAGTTGTTGGCAATTCATTATTCCCCCCAAAAACTATCAACATTACATTTTTGAAGTTCCATGTTTACTCAGTTTCACAATGCTGCTCCATTCGATGTTTGAGTTGAGCTGAAAGCGATCATTACTCTTGCAGCCAAAGACAGATTGGCATGGTTCTTCACGCGGTCCAAATGCTGCCGAAAACTCTGTCGGAGGGACAGCGCAGAAAAGCTCGATGTCGGCGGGGAGGACCTGAACGTGCAGGCAGCAGAGCCTGAAACTGGGCCCCAAAACACCCACATTGAGGATGTGACACATCCTGCAGAGGAGCAGAGGTGAGGTCTGGTAATGTGTACAGTAAATGTACAGCCAATTTTAACTAGTCGCCATTCACACAATCATTGGGCAATTTGCAGTGCGAAATAGTATATATATATTTAAATAAACATGAATGGCTATTGTCATATTATCAGTAGAGAGAAAGTCTGAGTTGTCAACAATATGAAGTGTGGTTCAGAAGGTGCATTCACTGACTGAATGATGAATAAACTGGTTTGCTGCTAACTTTTGATTTTGTTTCAGACCAGAGACGTCTGCTGTCACCTGCCCTAACCAGTGTAAGTCCCAGTGAGAGGGAAGTTAGCAAAAATGGATGATTGACACACTTTCATGTTGTGTAATATCCCCCCGTCTTGCTGTTTCTCCAGGTTGGGTCACGCAGCTGCAGAGTTTGCCTGATGAAATGCGTTTGCAGGAGGACAAGCTCGACCAGGTCATTGTCTTCCTCTGAGTCACATTAAAACTGTCCCGTGTCTCTTTATTACCAAAGCTGAAGGTGGTGTGTGATTGTTCATTGATTATCAGGGTCACTGATATCAGGTCTTTAACCCGGCTCTGCAAACAGGCCCAACATTATCTTATATTATAGTTATGTCAAATGATATTTGTGCAGTTCTTGTGCTTTTTTGCAGTTTTAATATGTGAAAATATAAAAAATAAAAAAAATATTTTGGCATGCACCTTTAAATGTGGCAACTGTATAACCTTTCCCTCACTTTAAAGCAGCATGAGATACACGTGAAGTATTACACTTTATTGTATTTGTCTGCAGGATGAGGAGCAGTTCTTCGGAGAGCTGATAGCCAAATACCTGGAGCCTCTTCCTGACGACAAAAAGAAGCAGAAAGAAATGGCTGAAAAACTCAAGGAGCTGAGAAACAAGGTCATTATGAGTCATCGCACGTTTGTGACGCGCTGTGATGTTGCTGTTTGTGTTTTAATGTCATCAAATAAATAACCATTGTTTGTCTGTCTCCCCTCGTGTGCAGATTACCTTCGCCTACTTCATTTGCAACGCCTTCTGGCTCGTCACGACCTTCGCTCTGCAGCTCTTAGGGTCGACCATCTTCATCCAGGTGCCATTGGTCGACATCAACATGCACTTTACTGGGCAGTACTTGTACATCGACCCAGTGGGCTTCATGTTCATCCTGGCCTTTGCCTCGCTGGTTTCAATCCAGTTCCTAACCATGCTGTACCACAGGTAACAATCAACCTTTGTCATAGCCGTGTCTGACGTTCCAGGTGTAGACAGATCAGATATTTCCTGTTAACTTTTACTTCCTTGTTCTGTGTTTTATGTTCATTTTTTAGAACATGCACCCTGATCCATTATGTGGCCTTTCTGGATACAGAGTCCCAGTCCGAAAAACAAAAACAGGAACAGAAAGAGGTACAGCTCCTGCTCCTGCTGCAGCTATCACTGCTGATTTCTGCTACTGCCACAGTTACTAGTGCTGCTACTGTTACTATTATCACCACTGTTACTGTTGATGGTACTTCCTCTGTTGTTGTTGTGACGAGTGGAAAGTCACACCCTGTCAGATGTGTTTTTAAGGGATGATATATAATTATATATATTGTCAGCTTTTATATTGTCAGATTTTGATGCAGAACTCTGAACTGTCTGTCAGTGAGCAGCACGATGTAGGACAGACCAAAGATTTCACTGCGTTTGTTCATCGTACATCATAATATCATTTAACAGCAGCTAAAGTTAAGTGTTGGACTTCTTTCCGTCACCTGACAGATACAGTCAGACTTTAACTTTACTACGATTGTGCCCAGAATTGCACAGGGTTGTCCTGTGTTGCCTAATACATCAAATCAATCATAACCAGCAAGCAAAACTGAAGATGATGTAGCAAACTTCCTGTTTGGGCCACAGCAGCAGAACTACTTTCTAAAAGTGGTTAAGCACAAAATCAGTACAGATTTTACTTTTAATATTCTCAATAGAAGATTAATAAGATATATTTGATAATAATAAATTTGATTCAGCAGACAGACACATCTGCTCTCAGACAGCTTCAGCACTGTGATTCAGCCTGAAAGTACTCTAAACACACACGCACACACAGTGACACACATATCAATATGAAAGGTTTTGTTTTTGAGTGGGAGGAAAGATAAAAGGGCCAATTAACTTGTCAGCACTACAGACTGTGCCTGCAATGTAAGATTAAGGTGTGATTGACTGAATGTAAGCGCGGTGCGTTGCATCCCTGCTCTTCTAACACTACAGCTGGACTGGAAACATTGTCAAGTCATGCGAGAAGTGTTCTTGTCCTGGGTGTAGCTCTGATGTGTACTATTCATCTGAATTCCCTGCAGGTCAGCGATGATGAATCTGATGACAGCGACGACTACATGTTCCCAGGTCTGTTCAACAGAAACCACGGTAACGGCACGCTGGTGTAAACAAAGTGAAGCCGTGTGTCTGAGACATCTAAAACAATCAAACGTTGACAAGTATGATATTTATAAAAGCTTTCTACTGACCCAGATTGTCAAACTCAGACAACTGTTTGTTTGTGTGCTTGAATTGTGTGTGTGTGTGTGTGTAATTGTACAGCTATCTTTGTGAGGGAGGAAACACTCCCTTTAACAGGTAGAAACCTGGAGCAGAACCAGAACCAGGCTCTAGGTGGGCGGTCATCTGCCTCGACCGAGTTTAAGGCTTTTTGTCCGGAGCTCACTTTCGGACAGACCTTCACGGGGCTGCTGGAGGGTTCAGACATGGTTTAAGGTTCAGGTTTATGTGAATTCTTGAGCACATTTTATGTGTTTTTATTTGAATCTAACCAGTCGGCAGTACCGCTGCCTCCTTGGCCCACTTGTCGGCGCTCGGAAGATGTTTTGATGTTTTAAAGAAACCTTTTTGTACGTCAAGTATTTGTTTTTACAATAATCAATGACGCAGCTGATCCCTGCTGACACACGCAGACACACACACCTGCAGGCAGTTTAACCTCACCTGCATGTCTTTGGGTGGTGGGAGGATGTGCACTGCAGCACCATGCCGCCCCCTGTTGAGTATGAAGACTTAAATCCTGTTTAATATCAAAAGATATATAACTCATTTCCAATGAAGTTTCATTTCTAAAGAATTTCCCAGAACAAAAATCGAAATTTAAACCTAAACCTAAACTAAACTTTTTTTTTTCATGTATGATGAAATGAATGAATGATGCACAGTTTAGGATAAACAAGTGATCGATGTAGTACATTTTCTGTAAATCTGCATAATACATATGATGGATATTTAAACCTGAAACAACGTCACTTTTAATCATTTTTGCTACTTTTGCTGCACTTATTTGAATTAAACTAAATAAACCTCTGGATGAAGTTTCTGCATGTTTTGATCCTGAAAATGTTCTTAATTATTTTAATATTAAATCCCACTGTCAGTGGATTGTGCAGCCGTAGCGGAGGTATGCTCCCAGGTGTCGTCTCTTATTGTGTATGTGTTGTAATCCACTCCTTCATACACAGGTGGCAGTGTGTGCATGTGCAGTACAAATAACAGTACAATACAACACAATACATTATCATGTGTGACTGTTTCAAAACCACTGCAACACCTAAGACAGGTTTCTGACGTGTTTCTGCAGTGAGCTGCTTCTTCTCTCTTTGCTCTTACTAAAAAACAAATAAAGGAAATTAGATCTTGAATTGTGGTTTATCATGTAACTGGCCCAGTTACAAGGAAAAAGGTCACATCCTCTTTTCCTCCATCTATTTATATCGTCTTATATTTCAGCTTTTCAGAGGAGGAAGTTCAACATTTTTGACAAAAGTGTCGCAGCAAAAGTTTGCGCCTGGTTCTTCTGCGGTGGCACCACTGCTGCACCGGTGGACCGGCTCCAGTGAAATAAATGAGAGGGCTGCGTTTTCTCAAACAGGGAAACAGTCTGAATGCAACATTAGACGTATATCAGTAGGTGTATGAAAGTGATTTCCCCCGGGGGTTCACCCCTACAGAGACTACAACAGACACCTTTCCTTATCTTGGATAACCAACACCAGCTTTTATTCTCACATCACAGTTTCTATCTAATCTCACAGTAGTATTTCCACAGTAATGTTATTATGTTACAGAAAGTACAGCTAAAAGTTTTTTCCATCATTGCGGTTCATTTTGAATCAGTGTAACACAGTTTACATTCACATCAGTTGGCGTGATGCTGCTGCTACAGTGCACAGCAGAACAGGAATAACATAAAACCCAAACAGCAGACAAGATAAACAGTCTGATTGCACTGTATCCTGGCGATGTGGGAGTAATCTGCAGAGCAAGTGTGTTTTATGAACTGGTTGCTAAGGACCGATGTTCATTATGCTGGCTGAACAGCTTCTAGGATTAAAGACCTGAATGCTCTTCCTACTTCTGCACAGTTACAGTCCGACTCAGCTCATTAAACACTGAAGCATTTCTCATGATAGAAAAGGAAAATGTGCATAGAAACCAAGTGAAATGCAATGGACTCACTGTGCAGTTTCAGTTCATCTACCCTCAGTGTGATTCCCCCCCCGCCCAAACACCAGATAGTGCCATGATTACTGGCTTTCCTTTTAATAGTCTCACTTCCTTGACTCCCTTCTTTCCGCTTGCTTCACACTCACCCCGCTGAGGAAACTGTGAATCTGACCTCAGTACACTGCACATGCACCACGATCTTTTTTAAAACATGTATCCAGGCAGTGTCTTCACTGTGAAGTCAGCAGTTCAATATTTCAGATATCCCCCCCCCAAAAAAACACTTGGTCATCTTTTCTAAAAGTGCATTTTTTATATTTTAGAAATGCAGCTACAAAAATTAATGCAGCCTGAGAAAGAAATAATACTCATGCGCGGTAAACTACAATAGAAAGAAGACGCACAGCAGTGTGTTTCTATGCTACTAATGTACAAATGTGTGAGAAATAATCCATTAAACAAGTCCCCATCAGATGTAATGCAGCAGTGAGCGGAGGCTTCTTCCTGCAGAAAACGATTGTTTTGATGAGTTAAATAAAGAAATCATCCAGAAGACCACAGAAGGCAGTGACACCATGAAAAGGAAAATATGAAGTGTGAACACACCAAGAAGATATTTTAAAACAAAGCATTTCAAAGTGATAAAAACTAAAATAAAGACTGCTTCCTGATATTTGTGATGTCACTGTGAGGGGAAGTTTTACATCTTTATATGAAATACACTGAAATCAACAGGAAGGAAATCAGTTTAACTTTTTTTCACGCTGCTGCGTCGCCTGTGGCACTTTACAGATGTCACAGTACCAGTACTAGTACTGTGAACACTTTTATAAACAAGAACATGAAATATACGTATTGATAATGCACAACTTTATACAACTAACACCTTCAAATCTCCAGCGAAGTTGGTGTTAAAGAGTTACTTGTATGCTTCAGAAAGTAACTTATTTTCCGAGTTCTGGTGTCGGTCTGGTAATTACTCTGATATCACTTGTTATGTGCCAAACATATGTCAATATTTGAGTAGTTTTATATCCGAAGGCCTCTTTTTTAACAACTGAGCTGTCCAATGATCAATCTGAGTGATTTGATATAAATAACCTCTCTTTAAAGCTGTGTTAGCCTGCAGAATGCTACTTTAACACTTAAAGGTGTCAGACTTTAGCCACTGATGTGTGACTCCTTCCTGCCACCACAACAGTAGTGTGTTTCGACCCAGTGCTGTCGTCCAGAGAGCGTTCGTTAGATTGGGTCGTCTGTGCGTCCTCGTCCGCCAGAGCTCTCCTGTACACCCCCGCCAGACTCTGCTGGAACCGCCCCTTCATGTTCAGCCCCATGCAGAAGTACAGCAGCGGGTTCACACAGCTGTTAAAGTAGGCGAAGCCCGACGCCACGGGGTGCCAGATCTTCACCACCGTGTTCTTATTGTCCACCATCTTCACCAGCAGGAGGCAGTGGTACGGCGCCCAGCACAGGAAGAACGCGATGACCAACGATGCTAATATACGCAGGGGGCGGGACTTCCCTGCGAAGCGGGTGCGTCGGATGCCAAACCCGGTCAGGATGTAACAGATGAGGATGACCATGAAGGGCAACAGGAAGCCACACAGGAAGCGGATGCAGTAGATGGCCAGCAAAGTGTTGCTGTCCTGGTTCACCGCCCCCTTCGTGTCCATAGAGCACTTAGTCAGGTTGTTCTTCCCCACGTAGACTTGGCGGTACACAAAGTACGGGGTGCTGAAGATGATGGCGAAGGTCCAGACGCAGGCGGCCACCACCCTGGCGGCACACAGGGTGCGACGTCGCCTGGTGAAGACGGGCTGCCAGACGCAGAGCACGCGGTCCACACTGATCACAGCCAGCAGGAAGACGGAGCAGAACATGTTGGCATATTTGAAGAAGCCGTTGAACTTGCAGAGAAAGACGCCGAAGGGCCAGTGGTTATAGAAGAGCTTCTTAGTGAGGGAGAAGATTCGTGTGAAGCAGAAGATCAGGTCTGCTATCGCCAGATTCACCAGCCAGACGTTGGTGACATTCGGCTGAGGAGGCAGAAAACAAGGAAAGGGAATAAGAAGAAGAAGAGGACTCTCATACATACACAAGTTAGCCTCAGTGTGCAGCCACAAACTTTACCGCCTGTCAAATTTAATTTAATTTACTTAAACTTAAACCCAATCATATCATAGCAACCGTAACTATGCATGACATGTCTGTCGAGCGTTGGAGATCTCCACATATTGTAGTGGTGCACATCAGAGTGAAACTCCATATCTCAAGAGTTTTTGACGTTGACTAATTAGAGATAAAAATGGAGCAGTATATATAACAGTAGTCGTGTTTAATGGTCTGGTTCATTATACTTGTTGTTAATCTCTGTTTATGGAAGTTGGAGCAACATAATCAAGACAATGAGTGTCAGGTTATCATTTATTTATGGCTTGATCGATAAATATAACTGGGTATCATCTGCATAGCAATGAAAATTTATAGAGTGCTTCCTGATAATATTGCCTTACAAATGGGTTTCCAGTTTCCTACCGACAGTCAGTGTTGATTTCTTTAAACCATAACTATGGTTGTTCCTTACGTAACCTCACCAATAATTGTTGTAACCATGACGATTAAGGTGCCCTAACCTTAAAGAAAAGTTTCCCTAACTCTAACCAAGATGTTTTTGTGCCTAAACCTAACTATATATGGTTTTATCCTGTCGCTTGTGTCGTCAGATCAGAATATGTGTTTTTCTGCAGGACATGGACCACCAATGTGTTTTGTTGTTGTATTTAACAATATTTAAATCAAAATGCGACGACGGTTGCTTATTTAGTCAGGAATTAAAGAGAAATAAATCAGGTTTTTAGGTACTTTAAAGCAACATCTTCCACATGAGGACTTTTTTTGGCTGTGCAAATGGCCGTGGTTGATAAGGTTGATTTTGTTGCAGTAAAGCAAAATCTCTGTGGAAGGAGGTCAGGATGGATGAAAAAGTCCAGCCCCTACCAACAGTTAACGTTGTTGTTTTTTAACCCTTTTCAACCCTTCACTTAACCTAACTTAACCCGGATCTTCCCCTAAACTTAACCAAGTTAACCAAACCTCCATCAGAGAGGTCAGAGTTCAGAAAATGCTCATATGAATTATTTCTCACATGATCATGTTTGAATAGATCTTGCTTCTGACTTTTCTCATTAGATTTCTCTCTCTCTCTCTCTCTGTTCGCATGCTGCCACCAGCTTTGTCACAACATGAAGAGGGTAGCCCTCACCAGCCATAATGGAATCATTCTCTCAGCTGTCACTTTGCATTGGTTTTGGGAAAATCTTGCCAATGTCCCATGGGTGAATGTGTAAGACTTGAAATATGAATAGCTCCAACACATGTGCACATAGAGTACACAGAAATCAAAAGAGTGCAAGAAAGTAGAGAAATGCAGCCTCTTTCTCCTTTGTCTTCCTCTGTGACACACATAAACTTACACACACGCGATTAGTCTTGGCAGATTGCCTTGTCTTACAGGATGAAATTGCATTTAAGGTGTAATTTAATATTTTCTTCTATTTTTTTTTGTAGAATCGGTGCGGAAAGCAAATCACTGTTGTAGCAGTCCTTGGAGACGTACATGTTGAAAATCTCAGTGCTGGCAGTTACTTGTAAGAAAGTTGTCAGAATTTTCAGAATCAGATTTGCTCGCAACGGTGAAATTGTAAGCCGTGATCTCTCAACAGACTGGACCACAAAGAAAGAGAGACAGAGAGATGGAAAGAGAGAGAGGGAGAGGGAGAAGAGGACTTTATCTCAATTTTATGTTGCTTGGTTTGTCAACTTGTCTCTGAAATCCACTCAGATGGCCCCAGCTCTGAGCTATGAAGAAGAAAAGACAAAAACACGGACGAGGTCATGCGAGAATTGGCAAGGGAGAGGGAGACAGAAACAGTAAGAAGCAAAGAGAGAGCGAGAGGTGTTTCCACTGTTTCCTAAAGCTAGAACACTCTGCCTTGTTATTTTGTCAACTGCAGTGGTCTGTGTTATGGTGCAATGAGTCCCCAGGGAGTAGGGACTGCCATAAATATTCCACTGTGTGGAATAGCCATCTCTGATGCAGCCTCACATTGTGTACAGGATGCTGGCTATTAGTGCCATTGGTCAGTAATGAGTGGCTACCGAGTCCCAGCCAACAAGTTCACACAGACGCACATGCATGGCAAGAAGGTAGGAACAGCAGACGCCCCCCTTGTTAGAGGATGAACTTCTTGGATTTAGAGAGCTCACAATAAACAAGCACAAACATGGCAGACTGCTTTTGTAAAACGTGTATAATGATGGTGGATCTTCTTAAGATGATAACTAAGTGTTAGCGTCTCAGTTTGTTAGAGCGGTGACATTGCAGTGTGTTTGTCGAAGGTCAGTGACTTCCATGTGTCTGTTCATTCTGCATATGCTTTTGTGTGTGTGTGTGTGTGTGTGTGTGAGTGTGAGTGTGTATGTCTGTGCACACTGATCTGACACACAGGCCCAGTCAGTCCTGTTCTTGGCTCCAGCAATGATCTGGCACTTCTCCTGGACTTGTAGCCCCTGCCATGCCTCCCCCTCTCCCTCCCTCCCTCCCTCTCTCCTGCTGCCTCTCCTCCTCCTTCTCCCTCCTGCCATCCTTCTTTTCTCCCTCCATCCACACACCAGTGCAGATCAGCCTGCCTGGGACTTGCAGGGTGTCAGAAAATTAGAGAAAGAGCGCCGACTGGACTTTCAGCAAGGCCCTCTCCTTATTTCTGGCTCGCTTTGCTAGCATATGACAGTTATATGGTAGTATTATGTACCTAATTATAATATGCTACACAAAAGATGTGAAGAGCTGTGACTCTTCACGGGCCACAATAGCAATTGACAAAGCCCTTTTCCTATTCCTCTGACAAAACCTTGGGTAACCTCACTGCCGGGATACACACATGCACACACAAACACACACACAGATTCACTATCTTACATTTATTTTTCAGTTCACATAAATCCTTTAATAAGGTTCCATCTGAGATAACTGGACTGCTCCCCGCAGGGCCCTTTCCACTCTCTGAGACCCACAGCAGCTGCACTGTAGAATAGATACAGCAATGCTCTGAGAACAATCAATGATACTGAATGTGTGTGTGTGTGTGAGTGTGTGTGAGTGCATGTGTGCATCCAGAATGTTTGAATCACCAGCCCAACTGGATTCTAGATATTAAAGATTAACAGCCAGTCTCTTTTTTTATTGAAATAAACCAGACTGTTTTGATGGCATCCTTTTCAACATCTTTATTTGTAAAAAGAAAGAAACACATATACTGCATTAGAAACTCATTAGTCTACTTAATATGTAAACTCAAGAGAGAGACAGACACAATAAGTAAGGGACAGAACAAAGAAAGTATCCCTCCAACACAATATCTTTCACATTGTTATCATGGTATAGCATTGTTTTTGCATACACAGCTGATTCATTGTTTAAGTGAAAGGAACATGAAGAACAATGCAACAGTTTTCCATTGTTACACAAGTATTCTTATGCTATAGATTTAAACCCACAGATGTGATTGTATGGATGAGAATTTGAAAATAACACTATTCTTCATTTTACATGGAAGACGTGCCTATTCGGACTTTCAATCTCAGAAAACATACACACATCACATCACCTGCCTATTGGCTGCAATCTTATGCCTGGACATCATTTGTGCAAAGGAAGAAGAAATCTATACTGTAGGTGTGCATTGTCTATTGTAGCTGAGCTCCACAGTCTATTTCACTGTGTCCCAGATCGGGTTGGGAGTCCCATTGTGTCACACAGTGGAGTGTACATGAGAGACAAGCGTGTCGAAAACAGGATGCGGTTGAAGGTCACTGAGATGTGCTTTAAGGTCTATTCACACACAGCTGAAGTGAGAAGTGGTGGAGGGGTGGTGTAAATAAGAGCAACAGCACATGTTAAATAAAACATTCTCAGATTTTCCATCCATCCTTCTCTCCACCCCCTCGTCCCCAGTGAGTGTGTGATACCAACCGCTCAATAAGACCTCATCAGTTTAATTGGCTTTCATACACCTTCCGTTGCTCTCTTTGTGTGTGTGTGTGTGTGTGTGTGTGTGTGTGTGTGTGTTTGGAACTTTTGGTTGGCTGTTGCTATTGTTCTGCAACTCCCCCAAGTTTCTCTCATTGGTCCAGTTGCTGATGAAGCCCATATATCTTTCTCTGCCAAAACTGACAGCATCTTGGGCTCTGTAGGCAGCAAAGTAGGAGAGAAGACTTTTCCGAATCACTGCAAGTCTGTGACAGGTTTACCCTCTCTTTGGTAAGTTGCTATGCTGTGTGTTTGTGGTGGTTGCTTTAGTTTCTTTTTTTATGTCATGAACAGAGCGAGTTATTTATTTTTTTTGGTCCGGCAGGGGTTGGTATGATATGATATGACTGGATGGATATAAAATTACATAGTATCATTCAAGTCCACGGTGTTCAGTGCATGTTGAGATAGTTTTGTAATTTCTTTCATGAAACCCCTATTCTAATCTTCTTCAAATCAGTGAAAACATTTTTAAAAGTTTTATTGAGTTGGTAGAAGTAATCCATCACTAGGCGTCAATTGTCGCCATGTTTAATCAGAATGATCATAAAGTTTTGGGACATAAATCTCCCGTCACTGTCGCTTTATTTTGAAAAATTCTCTTTTTATTGGAAAATCGACGCCCATAGAAACAATTTGTTACTTGCAGCAACTCTGTCCAAGGCTTCTGTGAGATCAGTTATACCCAGAAATAAAGCTGAGTAAAAATGTACACACTAGAAAACACGGAGAGAGCTGGGATGAGACGGCGTCCCACTTCTGCTTCCTGATTCATTCATTTCAGTGTCTTTTCTCCAGAATTAAACCTCCAACAAATCGTTAACATTCTCTGCAGTTACCTTAGGAACTGCCTTCTTAGTTAGTCACAACCCAGGCTAAGAAGGCAACATACAGTCCAAAGAAAGAAAGAACCTTTTTTAAGTTGTAAAATACCACAACAGCTGGACAACAAACAGTGAGATACACAGGGTGCTGGTCTGGCAAATGTTCTGTCCAAGAGGGCCAAGAGCATTTGTCAGTGCAAAGAACTTTGGAATAACCATAGTGCAGGTGTAATAATTATGAAGTGTACAGTATATATAGAGGTTACTCTATGTTTATCCGTTGGTGGATAAAGTTTATGTATATACAACCTAAATAACCTTATACTTATACCGTTCAACGAAATTGTTTTCATAATTAAAAGTGCTTCATTCAAGTATTTACTTTTGAAAAACAGGACAACAAAAAATATAATAAATAATCTATTAGCCTAAATACATTTTAAAAAATATGATATAATCACAGGAGAACAATGTACAGGGATATGAAACAGGCAGGGCATGCAGGAAATGAGCAAATCAAGCTTGATTTGGCTTTATAATGTTTGTCACATTAACTTGCTTGTCGTAGCTTATTATGCACTGATACAGTGGATAATAGAACATGTGGCTGGATTTCTTTACTAGTGGTATCTTTCTTATCTTTTGTAACCTTTCGTAACCCGCCCTCGTCTTTTTCTTTCCGCCACTTTCCTCTCCATTTCTTCCAGTTCTCTCTATTCCCAGCCTGTCCCTAGTCAAGCAGAGAATCGATTTTTAAACAGGCAACACTCTGGGGACCGAGCAGAGAACCATTATTGGCCTCATTTAGGCTCCATTGCCACCACCATGGCTCCTCTAGACAATAGGATAGACTCTGTCATGGATACCAAAGTGTAAATGCACATTCCATATGAAAACCGCTCAGGCCAGCATTTCCCGTCTTCAGGGAGCTTTGTTTAAGAAACCCCTGTCGGTGTGAGAGGATGGACCGCAGTGCCTCTCCACACACCACTAATATAGGCATACCCAGCACATTTCACAGCCTTGGGACAGATAGGAGAGGAATATAGCACATTTACAGGCTTTTTTAAATGCTATTTACTGCATACCACCTTTCACTTTTTCATCACTGCGAAGGTTTTTTGTGCAGTCTGCAACATATGGCAATGTGTGTCTACTTTGAACAGCGGCTGCTGATTCCTCATCAGGGAATTGTGCTCCTCTAAAGCTGCTATATGTCTGTCAGGCAGCTCAAGCGTGCAAAGCCAATCACAGTCCTCCTTCTCTTTCTAGGATTGAAAGGTTTCAGGAATTTTGTAATTTTAGCTAGTTTATCCTAGACAGGGGCACAGTATGTTGTGACCAAAATAAGCGGATGAATGAGAAAGATCCACTTCTAGATTCCATTACAGGGTCCCCCGAACCACTTGTTTCGCCTCAGTCTTGCAGTTTGTTTCTAAATATGTATTCATGAAAAAACTACAATTGTAATTTGAAAATGTGTGTTACACTGACAGTATCACGAATCAAATCTCGGAGTCTGGTAGCTAAGTGTGTGGTTGCATGAGAGGGAAAGCAATGTAATGCGCATGCAGTAGGAGCACAGATGTGCAGGGTAGATACGTAGTTTTTACCAAAACCAGAACTTTTTGAACACAAATTGAGAGGTTTCCTCTTTTAGATTGACTGTTGGATGTATTTGATCTCACAAGAGTTGAATCAGTCGAATCCCTGCAGAAAACACCACTTAAACGTTTAGAAAACTGTTGGCATCACACTGAACACTTGGATGCCCTCTAATTGCAGCTGTCAATATCAGACTGCAATTTTGGCAAATGAAGGACATTATGTTGTACGCCTGATAAAATAAGAATCTATATAAACTAATCAATAACCATTTGGTGGTATTTGTATTTACTTAAGTTGATGAGATGATACAGTTTAGTAAATCTACAACAATACCTGGCTCTGTTACTGCTGCAGCAAGCTGCTGCTTGGCTACATGATTCACTACAAAAGGTCAGCTGGTTTCATGGTAAAGACTGACCTAAGTCCTCCCACATACGTGTTGTGGGATTGTGTTTTAGCCGCTTAAAGACTAAAAAAGAAAAGAGGTGGGGAGAGAGATCGGAATAAAGTGCCCTGAGATAACTTTCTTATGATATGGCGCTATATAAATAAAACTGAACTGAACTGAATTGAATACATTACATCATATATGTGATTGCATTTGGTGAATAGAGTATCACTACTACTATTACCAATAATAATAATAATAATATTAGGGATAATAATAAGAAACCTTATTTATATAGCATCTGTTTACAAAGTGCTTTGTGTAGTGACCGTTTTACCATATTCCAAGTTCCAAGGCCACTTAGTCGGCTGGGCATGTCTTGGTTTTGACTTAAGTTTCACTTAATTAATCCAACTTTAATTTGGAGACGAGGTCGATTACGTGCAGAGCATATGCACTATAGCTACATCTCAGACTCAGTCCATTACTGACTTAATGTCCTATTTTGTGTTACAGTAAGAAAGCCTTACTGTAATTGTGTCTTAAACTGCAACAATTATTTCTTTAAACTTTACTACACATGCACACTGAACAGTCTTACAGCAGTTTCTACTGGTTGTAAATAATAAAAATACATGTACCTGTGTTCTAGCACACAAGGAAAACATTATTTCAAATTGCAGAGGTCACCTATAATTCACTATTCAAATCACACATAGCACTATTGAACTTCAGTGATATCAGAACATATAAAACATCATAAATAATTACTTAATACAAACATGCTTACCTGCCTGTTAAACTACAAGGATAAAGGTAACACTGTAAGGATGCCTGGAGAGTAATAACAGACTGGAGGAACTCAAGAAATAATAAAAACAAGTTAATGTAAAAAGACTTTTTAGAAGAATATTGTAAGAATAATATAAAACATAAATCTAAAAAAATAAAAGTATTTAAACAGTACAACAAAATCTAAGTCACAAAGCATGGTATAATTTGAATGTATGCAAAAGCTCTGCATACCTGAATGTGTTTATTCACCTGAGTGTGTGTGTGTGAGTGTGTGAGTGTTTGTGTGTGTGCTTGTGTTTGACTGTGCCAGTGGTGGTCCGGCTGCTCCCAGTGGGGTGTGTACACTAAATGGGTGAGGAGAGTGTTAGCCCCTGCTCTCCATCACAGGCAGTATTGACTGGAAGCATGAGAGCGTCTCTGCAGCCAGTCATCCTTGGACAGCTGACAATGGGCCTGGGCACAGGGGGATATAGCTGAAAGCAATCAACAACCACTGGAGGAAAATGCTTCACTGCTGGTGGAATGTGTCTGAACTCAGACCTCACTCGCAACAAGTCAGCACTCTGCTCTTGACCGATCAGGTGCAAATGGCTTTAGCTTGCCTTGAAGATCATTTAATTAATTATGTACACTGTGTTGCATTTTATGTGCTCTTTAAGTGCATGTACAGTATATGTATGTCTAAGTCCGGGGATAAGAGAACAGCAGGGCTGTGGATTGGCTCAGAGTCGTGCGGTAATTAATCTCACTCAGTGAAGAGGTGCATGTTGGGACTGAGGCAGGGCAAAGCTCACCGCACCTTGCTCGTTAACTGTAACCATGGCCATGGCCAGCCTCTGGAGATTAACGGGGGGCTGCCCATGGTCAAAAGCGGTCAACAGTGTTTTAACGAATGCTCACTCAGCCTACCTACCAAGCTTATTTTTTATTCTGAGGCAGTGATTCGTATTACTGTTGCAGAATAATACTCAAGGGACCTGACTCACACTGTGACACATCTGGCAACAGCAGAGCAAACACACGCACACGCACACACACACACACACACACACACACACACACACACACACACACACACACACCCCATGGCACAGACGTAGAAACAGGTAGACATACAGTAAGCATAGTTGCAGTGTGCTGTGCCATTTACTAGCAATCCCAGCATGAATCTCTTTGACACAGTGACACACAGAAACACCTATGACTCACTCACTTGTGTGTGTGTGTGTGTGTGTGTGTGTGTGTGTGTGTGTAAGTCTGTGCATTCTGTGCTTATACTTCTCTTTGTGTTTTTGGCCGCTCTGCATGTTGGTGTCACATTTGATGTTGGCATAGCTAAAACTACAGATAGTGAGAGAGTTGCAGTGAATGTGACAGAGTTGCATCCGCACACAAATTGACTCTCGCTTATGAATAATTCTGACTTTCCCCTTTAATTGCCATGTTTGACTACACTGTTGAAGCTTCACCACATTAACAGTCAGTTTATGTATCTGTCACAGGAATAACTTCAAAGGTTACTCTGTACAGTCAGTGGTCAGACAGTCAACCATAAAAATAATGTAGCATTTCATAGAATGGAGGGTATACTGTATATACATATGTTCATGACTCATGAGACCAGGGCTAGATAGACAGATAGATACTTTATTAATCTCCAAGAGAAATTCTATGATCCAAATGCAGTGGAAGACTATTTTTCCACCTTCCGAATTCTCATTTTAATATTCTGCAGTTATTACTCATGTAATACTGATCAAAAACAACCACTGCTGGTCTTTACAGCTGTGTAAATACAGAGGTTTAGTCTTCACCTACTTTTGTGACCTCTTCTCTTAATGAACCTCATACTTTGATGAATAAACAGACCAGACCTTTATTTGTCCATATAAATACTATGTAGAAAAACAACAACATTTTATAATCTATTTAAAATGTGAATGAGTCACTCGGATTCTTTGTTTTTTACATGCAGTACTAAATTAAATTGAAACAATTAATGAATTACAGCAAAAACACTAGATGACATAGCGTATTTCTTTAAACCAGATGAAATCAACAAGCATCATGACTCTAAGGAAACAGTGAGATGTTTCAGATGAATTCTTTTCGGATGCACATTTTCACCCTCTGCATTTCTGGTCCTGTCAAGGCACAGAGCCACGTCTAGTAAATGCTGTGAAGCTGTACTTTACCTAAGACCACAGAGCAGGCTGCCTTCAAATTGGATTAAATCCCTAAATCACATGATCAATCATCCACAGCTTGCTGTGCCAAGATGGCGGTTGTTTCCTTCTCTGTCTTAAAATGGCACAACTGCATACTATAGCAACAGTAGCAGAGCTGGCAATCAAAGTGCTTGTGGTTTTAGGTTCTGCTTGTACTTTGTGAATCTGTGTGTCCCGTTCAGTCTTGAGAGATAAAGAATGCAAGAGTAACGTACAGAGAGTGCACAAACACACACCACATGCACACAGCACAAGGAGTGTGCTAGAAACAAATAGCGTGAGGTGAGAATTGAATTTGGGAAACATTAAGGGAAGATGGGGGGAGATCTAGCTATCCTGGGAGATACAATCCCAAAACAATGGCAACAGACAGTAAATTCCTCCGCTCCTTTGTCAGGGTGAGTCAGCAGGCAGTGCAGGGCTATGCCCCTCATTTTCTGGTAAAAAGCAGCAGGCAAACGGCATGTGTGCCACTGTGTGCAAGCTTCATGCATCGCTGAAGCGTGGATATCACGCCATGCCTCTGTGTGCCTCCTCAAACACACCTGCTCCTGACGCCTCAGAGAAAAAAAGCTTGGCTGTAGTAAACCATACGAGCAACGCCAGAATGTCGCATTACAATAAGATTTATCTGTACTGCTTCTTGCTTCAGTACAGCACTTTTAAAAGAATTCTTATCCTCGTTTTTTTTTCATTTTCTTTATTGATTTTGCTTTTAGTGGTTTTTGGCATAGTTTCAATGAGCAATGGCAGCTCAGCATCATGGTGTTTTTTTTTCCCATGTTGCCCTGGAAACAATAATACTTGCAGGTTATATTCAGACACCTTCAAACAAGGCCTGATGAGTCAATTACACTGAGAGAATTTTGTCTTGTATAGTTTAAGTAAACTCACTAGACAGTTCTGGTTTGCAAAGCTACCTGGCCTTGTGGGGAAATTAACCTTAGAGACTAATGTATTATTTAGACTGCCTCTCACCACAACAACATGATGAGAGTGATGCCGGTTCAACTCCACTCTCCACTTACTAAATTCTCAATAGCTGTAACTTTTACAAGAATTAATCGGAGGCAGTTGAAATGGATGCTTTATCAAGACTGATGTTTAATTTGTGTTAATGCTTTCTCCCAGTCTGTCCATCAACAAGCAGTTTTTTCAGGAGAGTATGCTAAGAAGTCTGCCTGACCTGTGAGCTTTTTGTCTGCCTGACCTGTTTTTTGGGCTGCTTTTGTGTAGCAGTTTCAACTTATTTGTTGTCAGACTGCAGGGAATGGGAGGGGAGTGGAGGTGTGTCGGGTGTTTGTGGGGGTCGTGAGAGGCACACAATGCCCCTCTGTGTGTGAGGATGGCAGGCTGGTGATGTCATGGCTGGCAGGACCCAAAGCCCACTGAGCTTGTGAAGGCATGACATGATTGGGACACAGAGGAGTGTCGTTGGCATTGTTCTGTCGAATCAGGCTGTGATGGGGGGGCAGCTCTCCATCCTGCAGCCACAGAAACACCACCTGCCAATCATTCGGCTATGCTACGTAAATCAACTTGCAGCTTGAAATGAGATGATCTTTTTTCCTTAAATGGAGGTTGCAGATATAGGCTGGAAAAAAAGGGGATATTGTGGTCATACAGTATGGTCTTAACCTTTAAGCCACTGGACACTTAGGAGATTATCTTGATTTAAGTGGGTTTTCTTCCCCACAAAACTCTTTTAAACAGACCAATTGACGTGGAAAAAACTCAATTTGGCTGTCCCTAGTGGCAGATTATTTTCACTTGCTTTAAGTAGATCAGTGCTTAAGCACTGAATACTGGGTTAAGTGACATGTTATGATCAACAATTCAGAAATGCAGGCAATCAGAGTTAGTATATCGCCATCAAGTTAGCTTATTATAAAATTTATGTTAGGTAGCACAAGGTAGCCTACATAACAGATACAGTAGGAGGGCTGTACTAGGGTTAAGGAATTTTACAAAGAG